>JAGSMP010002611.1:0-21330 GCA_029286625.1 Parnassius orleans | reverse complement strand
GTTCGTCAGGGTACATTTTTTTTTTTTTTTTTATAGAAATAGGGTGACAAACGAGCACACAGTCCACCTGATGGTAAGTGGTTGCTGTGACCTATAGACATCTACATCTATCCTCGATAACGAATCAAAATGCAGAAGCCTGTCAGCTTTGAGGACTAAGATGGAATGCCTCTTCCAGTAAAAGGGTCCCCGGCTGACACTTTTCAGATCGCAATTGAATTCTGGAAATTACAATCATTTTCCGAATTATAAGAAAATTGCTGAAAAATTCAACAAAACTGCGATTAATTTCAGTTATGTAGAAAAGCTAGATATTTTGTTCAATCTTTTCAAGACAGATTTTCGGAGTTTAAAAAAGTAAAACCTCTGTTGGACATATTCAGCAATCCTTTCACGATTTCAGTTGAAAATGCGCCAGAGTCAATGCAGTTAGAAATTATCGACATTCAAAACGACCAAGATTTACGCAACAAATTCAACGAAGGAGACTTGCTGAACTTTTACCGCTGCATTGATAAAATACGTACAAAGGTTGCGCAAACGCTCTGAAATGTGCCAGCTTATTTGGTTCTACCTATATATGTGAACAAACCTTTTCAATACTAAATAATAATAAAACAAAAAATCGAAACCGCCTTGCAAATGAAAGTTTGGAAGCAGTTTTACGTGTTGCTACAAGTAAATTTGAGCCAAATATAAAAAAAGATTGTAAGCACTATGCAGTGCCACGCTTCAAATTAATAAATTCTTTTTCAATTTTAATACATTATTATCAATTCTTTATTGTCTTTTATTACCTATACTTCTGGCGGCCCGCCATCAGTTCATAATTTGCCCGAGTGGCCCCTAGTCTTAATAAGTATGTGTATCACTGCTTTAAAAGATTCAAAATAAAATACCAACAAAAATTCGCAATAGTTATCAAGACTCGCCAACATAAATCACAGACTATCACTGACAGAGAGTAATCGGGGGATTCGTTTTCATTTGTCTGCGCAAAGTAGTAAGTCATTGGTCAGACCGAAAATTTTGCTTATTTCTAGAATTAACACTAGAGAAACGTTTTTAATTAAAAAAAAATCACTTTTTTTTGCATATTATATATATGCTAGTGCTTGACTACAGTCCCACCTGGTGGTTAATGGTCGTGGCCCTAAATGGTAAATCAAACTGTTTAAGCTTAACAAAAGCCAATTCACTCTTGCCTTGAAGACACCCTTGTAGTAATCGGACGGAAAGACAGATGCCTGCAGATTATTCCACTCCTTTGCTGTACGCATTATGAAAAACGGGACAAACCATTTAGTGCGAATATTGAAATTTCGATACCAAAAAAGTGAATGCCAGCCAATTGTCTTTAATAATACTAAAATTAATACTATTGGAGATGTCAATGAACCTGAACATAACCCAAATGTATAAAGTTCAACTAAAACTAACCCAAACTAACAAGATCAAAAACAAAATAGACTTTAGAAGGCAAAACTAACCACTTATAAGCGGCGGCAAAAAATTGCTTTTTATGTAATATCTGGACGGACTTCCTTCAGATTAAGCTGGCGGATCTAATGTTCACATACCAAGGTAAATGGCTCAAGTGTGTTCACAAAAGAAGTGATTCAATTTTGGACAAGGAAAGTATTAAATTATTTATAGGTAGTCAAGAAAGTGCACGTGGGAAAGACGCAAGCACCGCGTGCATTACTAAAACTTCAGCCCGTATAGCTGCAAGGTCAGTAGGTCTATGGGAAGTTGAGGGTCAAGTGGGTTGGTTTATATAAACGAAGCCTTTTTTACTTTCCGTGAAAAATACATGAAGAATATGATCACGATGCCGAAGATATTATCCTTTTTATACAAGTTTTTGTATAAAAAGGAAATGACAAGCGAACTCATAGTCCACCTAATGGTTATCGCCACTGCAGTTCACGGATATTTACAGCCAACTTCAACCAAATAAGGCACCTCTGAGGACTAAGATGGAATATCTCACAGCCTCTTCTTATACTTGCTTTCTATACTCTTTTTATACTTATTGGTACTTTCCGGTCTCCGGTCACAGTCACTAGTGGTACTTACCCAGATGGACTCCTACGCAGAAAAGGAGTTTTACTATCCAGTAAAATAAAGTTTTGCTCAGCTGTGGGACATTAACATCAGTCAAATATAATACTTCTATAATATACAGTCAATTATGTTTTCCCCCAAATATTGGCCACGATTGCCATATAAATCCAAGACTACTCTGTGCTTTGACCACAAAAATACACTATAGTTACAAGTATTAGTTTCGTTACCTTATGTTCACAAAAAGCAATAGACGAGAAAGTTTTAGAAGTAACATAGTGAAAAAACTTCCATCACTTTCATACAAAACTAATCCTAATTTTTTGTATGGAACATTATTTAAGCTTATTTGCAATGAATTTGATAATATTTTTACTTCTAAAATATTCTCCTTGAACAGTCGGAAGGCATTCAATGAATGGGCGACAATAGGAGTCCATAAGAGCAGACAAAGGTTATATGAACTTTACCATGAAAGGTCATATAATCCTAACGTCAAATTTAGGGAATATGTAAACAAATATTTAAAAGAGTGTACTCCGAAGATTGGTCACTAAATACATTTATGAAAATGTAATGTACGTACACAAAAATAAAAGTAGTTTAACAAAAACAAGTGAAATTCATTCTGTAAATACTAGGAACAGACAAGCTAGTAGTACAAGTTATTCGACTTCACCGAGTCAGTAATTCATTCTTGGGGCGATTTATACGCTTTTACAACAAAATCCCAGAAAAGTTCAAAAACTTAATAAAAGCAAATCCTGATTGCTATAATCACTATTTTCAAAATGCTTACTCAGTATTATTACCGTGTAGTGGTGGTGTAAGCATATCCACTACCCCATGTATCATCCCGTGGGTGTCTCAGAAAGAAACAAATCAGGAGATGGGCAGCAGCTACTTCCTAATCACGACTTATAATAAAAACCTTCGGTTGACAACCCGCTTGCCAAGCGGGGTAACTATGGCTAATGACCCTATACGGCAATCTATGAGGAATGCCTTTGTTTAGCCGTGGACTTTAATTGGCTGTAACTGTAACTTAGTAATAACAACATAATCATAAAAATATTCCAGACAAAATAATTTGAAAGCCATAAGTGATTTGCACCGGTGATATCCACTAACGCGAAATTTCCGTTGCGGATCTATCATCATTTTTCATTCTTAATGCTATGTTGCCAGCGACGTGCAGGCCAACATCATAAAATTGATGAGAGTCACATACATTATTCGTATTCTCTTGTGAACTATCAATCAGTACATATAACTTATAATGTTAAAGGCAATGTGCTTGACTTTATTTTTTCGAATATTTATGTAGGATAAACACAACATTGTTTATTTTTTATATAATATCAAACAATAGGATCATTAAAAACACGCGTAAAAGAACATATAGCTGACGTGAAACACCAACGTTATGGGTTTCATCATAACATTATATCAGTTATGATAGATCACAAGTCCTATCGAGAGAAAATCAATTTCTTCAAAGGATGATAAAAACATCCTAAATTCAATAGAGAAGAAGGTGGAGGCTGGATATTACCACCAGGATCCCTGTAACTAATAGAATTAAAACATAATCCAAGCATACCACTGAAGGACATAATTATAATACATGAATACACAGATACAGTAAGATAATTTTTTGTAAATCGGACAAAATTAATAATTAAAAAGCTGATGGTACTCCGGGTTAATTTGGTGTCTTGGCGTCAAACACATCAGTTCACAACTTCATTGTGAATTCATCCACAATATTGACCACTGCGTGAGTTAAAAAATAAGTAAAATTAAAATTAAAATTCGTAATAATTGTTTTATTCGATATTTATATATTTATTTATTTAAAACTGTGTAAATGTAACAACTAAAACTAAAGGTACATAGAATTAAACTATTATTTTTTCTAAATTCATTGCGATCATTCTTTTTTTTTAAAGTTAAGTGAATAACAAACTCATAGCCTACATAAAGGTATGCGGCTACTGCAATTAATAGATAGAAGATCTACAGATGCGTCGTTACCTCTGAGGACTAGCTGGAATAGATAAGCTGGAATGCTTCACAGCCTCACAGACGTAGATATTACGTAACACATACAAAAATGTCAAAATGCAGTGCAAGTCTCTTCTCTTTTTTACTTTTGTTTGCTAGTTGTTTTTAGTTTTTACTACATAGTGCTTATTAAGTCACAATTGTTACTAACGAAGCTATGGACCTGGTCTGAAATAAACTCATTCATTAATTTAAAAAAAAACTATGGGTTGACTGGTAGAGAATGCCTCAAGGCATTAAAGCTGCCATTTGTATTCTTTTGTTTTAAGGAATGCAATAAAGAATTAAAAAAACATGCGTGAGTGTCGTGGAACACTCGGTTGGAACGAAGTTCCTTTCGTAATACTTATTGATAAACGTATTATATTATTGATTAACAAATACAAATAAACGAAGTACTTACTTATACAGCCTCTATACGTCCCACTGCTAGCCACAGGCCTCCTCTCATTTCTGAGAGGGTTTTAGGGCAAGGAAATGTCCGCCGCGCTGCCCCAATGCGTGTTGGCGAACTCCACATGTCTTCGAAATATTTTTTTTCTTATTTCTCAGACATGCAGGTTTTGCTCACGATGTTTTCCTTCACCGCCAAGCACGTGATATATCAGCATTTAAAATTGCAATTAACAATTTCATTGGTGCCGGCGGGGATCGAACCCGGGTTGCTCGCGTACTATGAAACTTACAGCGAGCGCTAACCATCTGAGCTATAAAATTTCACTGCTGAACATATGCATACTTCATATATTGCCTCAAAGGGTTTTTTTTCTATTTTTTTAAATGTTTATTAAACACTTAAAAAATTACTTTAGGCAACAAAAGTTCACATATAAACAAACATACACTATAACTTATAAAGTAGTACATTATTATAACTTACATAATTATATTTTAATACAGAATTATAACATTTAATATACTAATATAATATTTTATTATTTCAAAATATATAATATTTTGCCCTAATGTCAACGCTTAGTAAGCGGGTTGGCAACCCTAGTATTTGTTATTCTGAGTTGTTATATGGAAAATGGTGCTGTTCATCTCCCATTACATTTTCACTCTGTCGCCCTTAGGACACCCACGGTATGGTATGGGGTAATGGATATTCCTACACCGCCTCTACACGGCTATTGGTCTTCATTATTTGGCAAAATAAATATACTTTTACGTTCCTCCTTTTTTATTTACGGGCAAATAGCTGTGAATTTTCTTCTTGATCATAGTAAAAATAATATCAATGACAGAACGCAATAAAGAAATTTCATTTCGCTTAAGACAATTGGAGTTTTATTACTAACACTTCTATTTTATTTGCTCACCCTTTTCTTCCAATTTTCCTTATGACTTATTTTGTTAAAATAGAATTTTAACGATTTCTTTTTTTCTAAAAACAGACAAGATCTATCTCTGATATTTTGATAGTATCGTACTCTTTGATAGTAGCACTATCTTTGATAGTATTGTATTATGATGGATTTTAAAGGTCGATACGATATCCATGCAACGTCCACTTTGTCGAGATCATACCAATATCGAACCGCTCACAGCGGTCACCGTGAACAGCTTTTTATATCGTACATTAGTGCAAATAAAACTAAAGGAAGATGCGTTGTCACGCCTGAGGGCTAAAACAGAATACCTCCTAATTACGCAGGTACTTTGTGAGAGCGCTGCTCTCACATAGTACAAGCGTAAAATAGCAGCTTAATACTGCTGTTTCGTATGCCGAGTATAGAGAACCAGAGACTCATTTTAAACAAGGCATTCCATGCATTTTGATTCTGATTCGAGAATACATGTAGATGTGTATTGGCAACAACATCTTACCTTAGCTTGGACT
This sequence comes from Parnassius orleans, assembly GCA_029286625.1. Lineage (NCBI taxonomy): Eukaryota > Metazoa > Arthropoda > Insecta > Lepidoptera > Papilionidae > Parnassius > Parnassius orleans. Next base: position 15,353 of record JAGSMP010002611.1, on the reverse strand, counting down.
GTGTGCTCGTACATCAGCCCTATTCTATAAAAAAAATCAGAAATTTGTAGTCCATACTAGTACCTAGTCGTTCCTTCTAATATTCGAATTTAAGGCCCGCTAATGGATTAAAACTAATAGATTCCTTACTTCCGGCATTATAATTAGTAGAATCAAGTACCTATGTATACATTTAAATTAAATTATTATCATATTAATTATATTTGTATAGTAAACCACACGTCGTTAATAAAAGTCATGATCGTAGCACAAAAATACAATATCATGCACCAGTACAGCCGTACAATTTCATTAAGAGTATTTAAACTCGGCGGGCTATCGTTTGCCGTTTTTAAAAACACGAAATTATTTCCTCTTTTCTTCCTTCTTTTTAAAACGCAATGGCGTGAACTTCTTAACAATTAACACGTAATTAATCTTGGTATTTCAGTTTTATCTTTCTACATGATTATTTAACATCCCAGCATCAAATATTATGGGCCTAAAGTAAACACAAGAAAATATCATACATCATGATTGCTCGATAAAACTTCCTCGCTCTCCTCGAAATTTATTTACAAGAACTTTTCTTGTTCCTGGTAAAGATCAAGGAAATGTTTTTGGTAAAATCTTGAATACTTTTATTTTAATTTGGGTAACTTTCACCACTCAATCATATTTATAAAAAACAAACTTTAATTATTGAGTTTATAGGATTTTTTTCTCTAAAACACACAGTTTCCCATAAGAGTGAAATTATGTTTTACGAATGAGGTACGTAAAATTCTTATTAATAAATAAATTTTAACTTCTTCCTTCATTTTTAGGGTTCCGTATCCGGAGGGTACCGATCGGGACTCTATTACTAAGCCTCCGCTGTCCCGTCAGTCCGTTCGCTAGTCTATCCTTCAGCGAGCTGTATCTCATGATTCGTAATAGGTAGACAGTTGAAATTTTCACAGAATTTGTATTTCTGTTGCCGCTATAACAACAAATAATAAAAATTAAAATTAATTCAAAATTAAAGGGGGCTTCCCTACAAGAAATGTGTATAACGATGGTACGGAATCCTTCATGCGTGAGTCTGACTCACACTTGGCCGGTTATTCTTCTTTTCGGAGTATTGACTTTTTTATAAAAAACTGATGATGTGACAAACGAAATAACAACACACCTGATCTTAAGTGACCGCTGCTGTAACCTAGCAACCTGCAACCGACTTCAAATAAAGCCCATATTTGCGTTGTCAATTTTGAGGCCTTTTTTAGAATAAGAGTGACAAATGAGTACAGATGCTGTAACCCATAGACATGCGTTTTGATTCTTTATTGAGGATAAATGTAGATGTCTATGGGTCACAGCAACCACTTACCATCATACCATCGTGTGCTCGTTTGTCACCCTATCCTATAAAAAAAAATTGCTACAGCATGGCTCTACCACGTTGAAAGTGTCCGCTAAGACGGAATGCCTCACAGCTTGTAATTATACTGGCTCTCTTTACCTTCAGACCGGAACCTAGTGATTGTGTTGGTTGCGCGTCCGAGATTAAAGTATTATTTGTATATACATATTTTTCAGTTTAGATTTGTACATATTTGTGCTATCACATTCTTTTATGTAATTTTTCAACGTTATCTTTTTATGGAGAGTTCACAAAATCAGTATTTGTAACTCATTAGAACCGAGTTCCGAAAATGGGAAGGCTCTATATTCGACGCATATGTTTATTTTTTTATGTATGTCGACCGATTTCTTGAAGACGGCTGTACCGATTTTCAGAATTCTTCTTTTATTAAACTATGTAGGTACTGAAGTTATACTTCAGGTAAAGTCTCAGTTAAGTATTTTTTAAAATCATTCATAAGGGTGGAGAAATAGGGGATTAAATTTCTAGTGTAACTATTTAGACGAAATACTAGTTGTTACCTTGAACTTGTGATATTCCTTAGTCTGAGTCTGAAAATAATTGTTTATAATAATAATTTCTTCTATGCTAAATCTTAGCACTTCAAAAGCTATTTAGTCGATTTTTTTTTGAAGTAGGTTTAATTTTTTTTGCACGTCTGATAACGCGAACCTTTATTAGGTAGTGCTTTACTCTCGACATATCAAGGTCAAGCAATTTTGTGTTCTTAAAATGCCTCTATCATAACCACATTGCACTCAAAAAATACTCTAATTAACCCATCTTATATTTTCTAAAAATAAATTTTATATTTCTACTGTGATGAAAAAGGATTGCAAATAATTTTTCGTGGACATGCGGACGCATGTTGATTTTGTATGTAGTCGCGATAACTCTCGAAAAAATTGACGTATCGAGACTGTTTTTTTTTTATTAGCTTCAGAATTGCATCAACTGATTCCCTATTTCATATCAATGTACTAGTACGCGTAATTTGTTAATAGAATGATTTTCAACTTTTACAAGTTTTATTGATATTAAAAATTTTAGGGCGCTTTCATATTTTTGTAGCCCTTGATAGACAAAGGACAAATGTACTATACAGCCTAACCTATGTTGAAAACTCTTGTCCTAAACGTAGTGATTGCTGGCCGCCGCGAAGATAGGATGAAAACCATTCCAAAGCTGAGATTGAGAATCTTAAGATTAGTTAGGAAGGCTATAAGGATATCGCGTTCGACTGTGTTAAAAGCATTTGAAAAATCATTATATCGTTTTTATACTTTGTGTAATCGATTTATTTTGGTAAAAATTATTACTTTTTTTCCCTAAAGATGACACTACCTGTTAAAATAATAGAGCGCTCAATTTAAAACACGTAAATAATATATTTTAAAAGTCAGGAATACAATTTTTTTTTCATCAAAATTATATGAAACGCTCATTAGGCGTGCACTTTTGGATTTTCCAAACTATTGTTAATTATTATTTCTTAAATTATATGTACTTACTCTTTATGTACTTGTTATTTGGACTGAGTTGTTCTTTTAATCATTTCGGTAGTTCGGGTTCTCTTTTTCACCATTTATCTATTACTGCCGTCAACTAGTGCCCATGGGAATGAAAGCTATTCCAATTTACATATTCGTACCTTTAAATGGCTAAAGATTTGTACGTATAATCGAGGTAGCTTATGGGATAAGCGCTCGTTGTAAATTTCACAATAAGCGTGCAACCGCGGCGGATATTTCCTTAATAATAAACCCTATCAAAAACGGGAGAAGGCCTGTTCAGTAAGGCGTATATAGGCTGTAACTTAACTTTAATAAGCTTCAAAATATTTATTTACTAAATTACACAAATAAAGATAATGAACATCCATGAAATATAAAATGTAATGCCATCCACATTTGTGAGCTAAACAGGTTAAACGTGGAAAATTCTCATAGTAAATAACCTAAACAGTCAACTTAAAAGTAGACTATAATGGCAAATATGTTATAACGTCATAAAATGTCGCTACAAGAAAGTTTAAATGAACATACTTCAATATTGAACATTTTACAGAAAGAAACCACTTGTTGTATATCTAGAAAGGTCATTAAAATATAGAGAATTTAAATGGAAAGCTTTATTCCCACTTCTGATGAAGGGTATTATTATGATGTATAAAGTCACATGAAAAGGCTTTTACAATAGAATAGAATCACTTTTATTCAATATAGTACTACTACAACCGGTTCGGATAAAACCTCTGACCTGGGAAGAACCAGCAAGAAACCCAGCGGGACTTTTCTTTTAAATAGGGTTAATTTAGAATATTTTACTTAATACAAACTATAAATTGTACCGAGACTAATTTTGTAGTTGAGAATAATAATTAATTCATTTGCACGAATTAATTATCCAATGTGTCAAGGATGAGCTAGTAACGGAATACGACAAGTGCACAGTTCCACGCCAGAGCCAAGACTGCCTTAACGGCGGCCGCTCCGTCCGTTTTATACAAGCAAAACAAGTAGCTAGACACGGGTGTCACCGCAGGTGCAATGAGCGCAGGTGTGCGGTGCACGTGTTGTTTACAAGAATTCTGTCTAGCAACACCGGCATAGCCGCACGTGCAATGGCGCAGGCACCATCACCGCCATGCTGACATACGTGCGTCTTCGCACGCGCTCCATCACAATCTTAGTTATCTGTAGACAGAACTGCGTTCGAGCCACACTCGCGCCAGCGAGCCGTCGCGCCGTACTGGCCACCAGCGAATCGTCGTCCTGCTTTGCAAATATAAAAATTAAAAGAAATGGAGATAAATGTATTGCGAACCATAGGAATTCCGAGCTTCCAAAGTTCATCACACATTCTCTTAAAGAAACGGCAATTGTATGACATGGCACTGACAAACCATTGCAAACATTGCAAAAACGGCAACTATGTGGAGAGACAGACACCACCACATATTTCAAAGGGAAGGAGGCAACTACGCAAAATCTACGAAAGCTGACCAAGCCTCAGACGTCCATTTACAGCGCCAAAGCACCATGTGTTCGGCGGCCGCTCAAACTGCCTTGCCGTAAGTTCCGCCGATATGTTACAGACTGTAGCGGTGTAGGCTCAAAGTAGGCTCGGCCGCACCTGACCATGTCCGATTAGCCGTCACAACATCTTCCTCATTGATCATTGTTGTAAAGACTTCTACGAATCCCTAATTATGGATGTCGCCACCGGAGGACCCAAAAAAAACCAAATTACTTTTAATAAATTGAATTTAAAAGAACTATTTTACAGATATTACAAAAAAAGAACTACTTCTAATTAAGTCTACACTTGTTCGATGCTAGAAACAAAGTGAAGTGGCATCGTGGAGTTTCGTATATATAATGCTATCGGATGACGCCGCGGGCGTTACTGTGAATCCACGGCAGCCACATTTCCCATCAAGTCAGCAGAATTCCCTCGCTGCATTAGGTTTCTGGTAAGGTGCTATTTCGGTTGACACCACGTGTGTCATTGTGAGTCCACGGCGACTGAGTTTCCCATCAAGTCAGCAAAACTGCCTCGTGGAAACAATGTTGAAATGTTGTGTGGGAATATGAGGAAGCCGCGTATTTCGCGGTTTTGTAAGGGGGCATCCATATAACACCTCCCCCTTGAGAACAGCAACTATTTCTGAGTCTTGAGATGATGAAATATTGCTGTCTTCTGTGGTTCAGATTTTCCAGGTTTAACGTAGATGTCTTCTTTGGATGTGGAATGCGAAGCTTTTCTAGTGCACTGCACTAGTCCGTAACGTTTTAAAGTAACAAGGCTTGTAAGTACCAGTATACTTAATATCATTATAGTGTAAAGTGGGATGGTCATATGGTATAGGTATTTCGACGAAACTTGATCAACTTGTAAAATCGGTTGAGACATCAGATTATGTTGAATTTCATGTAATCTCTTTAAGTGAATAGATTTGAGGTGTATGTGAGACGAGTTATCCAGATGAGTAGCTGGGTTATAGGTACGCTTCGTGATCTTCAAAGGCTGCCATTTCACTCGGTCGTTGATGTTAGTGATGGTAAACTCCGTAGTATACAGAAAACAGTTCATTGGAAGGGTAACCAGGTAAGTACCATTTAAGATGCTGTAATTCTCTCGCCCGCACCGAGTATGTATCTCCGTGGCGTTAGGGAATGACATAACGTAATGTTTCTAATCAAGTTCCTCTAAAGCTGTTCTGGACAGGGTGACGGTGGTCATCTGGCAGGTCTTGCTAAGGGATTGATTGATGATGAGTTCTTGCATGCAATCTGGACGCTGTCGAAGCTGGTGGTCCATCTTCTCACTACAGAGGTACCAGTTACTGTACTTCGGGCATTCAGCCTCTATGTACACATAACCTTTCCTGTTTTGTTTTATGAGACGAAATTTTATGAGACTCGAATCTCTGTAAACATCTGAATCTAAAATAATTTTTAAAGTTTCATTTATTTTTATTTGATTTTCAATTAACTTAGTCATTATTTTAGAATTCTGGGTCATCCACTCGTTATTTAAGCTTATATGGGTATTAAATTGACTGGTAAGTTTATTATTATTATCCTGAAGAAGTTTGATAGCATTATCATACCTTATAGCGTCTGAGTTGTCTAAGTTTCCGGTGATAGTCTTAACAATTGAACCTAATCCATCTATGAGACCTTTTTTTACGGGTGTTGGCTGTAAAGTTTCTAGGTGCTTTGTAACTTTTAGTAATTTAGAAGACAAATATTCTATTTGAAGTTCGTACAGTATGTAAGTATCATTATTCAACTGAAGTTTGAATTCTGCTAATTGTACTTGTAATAATTCTATTTTATCGCTAATGTCTTTAAGTTGTATAAACTGCAGGAATGTATGGTAATGCGTAATTAATCTTGTCGATCCAAATCGAAATGGTAGTAATCCAGGACCATCGTCAAGGCTCTCAGTGTTACCCCCTGAATGGTTTCCTGGGCCGTTATCAAAGGAGCAGTCAGGAGTAGAAGCACCCTGCAACAATTGGGCACTTTTAAGGGCTCCTTTAACCTATTTTTAGCGACAGGTCCGCGTTTTTTCGATGTATATATATGAATGGGCAAATCTGCGAGAAAAGTATCCTGACTATACCTTGGGGCTAACATTTGCCGGCTTGCTAAGGGGTTACTTATAAATACGCGTTGTTGGGGCTGGTATTCAATTTCCGGTTCGCGGATTTTATTCCGATTCTCTATTATATGAGTACGCTTATCTAGGGACAAATTGTTAATTGCGTCATATACTCATTTCATTTTCTCTCGATGATTTTGGACGTATTGTTGCATTAAATGTTTAGTCATATCTACGTCAAATGGATTTCGTGGATCGAAGAGGCCGGTTATAACGTCATACGGTCTGCATTTCGTAAAGCTGTGGATGGAACTATTATACGCTCGAATTCCATAGGGTATGAGATTAATTATATCCTGATCTTTGTGACTTAATTTTAAAATACGAAGATGTTCCAATAGTGTGGAGTAGAACCTTTCTACAATCCCGTTATCGTTAGGGCTGTGTGGCAATGTCCGGTGATGATGTATTTTGTGTAATTTAGTTAATTCGTTAAATAATTGGTTTGTAAATTCCGTGCCGTTATCTGAAATTATAGTTAAGGGAAGTTCGTGATGTGTGCAAAATTTGAGTAAAACTTTTAAATTGCTGATCGCAGTTCCGTCGCGAATATGGTATGCTTGTGCATACTTGGAAAATACATCAACGATTGTTAAATATTTTTCGCCTTGAATTGTAAGTAGGTCTATATGAATGATTTCAAAAGGCTTCGTTGCCGGGGGAACTAAATTTGTTGCCTAATGGGGTTTCGATCGTATTTCGCTTGACCGCAGACAGTGCAGTTATTAAAATAATTTGTAATGTCGTCCTTCATTTTTGGCCAGTAATAGCGACGACTTAAAGCTAAATGAAATTCATTTATGCCCCGGTGGTTAGTTTTACCCTCGTGATAATGTTTTAATATCTCTTGTTGTCTAAGATACTCCTTCATGTTCTCTACTTCGAACTTAGCTAGTACTAAATTCATGGCAGAGCTCTTAAATTTTTCTTGGATGATAGGTATGATATCGTACATAGCCAAAGGAGGATTTATGAGCAACGCGGTTTTAATTTTTGGATTTACGAACTCTTTAATTACGTCTATGACATCAGCTTCTTAGTTTGACATAGATACTTGTACAGACGTCCTTGTGTGAGTATCAAAAGGCTTAGAGGCCGTCGGACGCTTATTAATATCGCCAACCACCGTTAAACATAACCGTCTGTGACATTTATTTAATGGTTCCACAACGATTGGGACTTCTAAAATTGGATTCTCTAAGCTTGTGTGCGCCCAGGCAGTAGATGAGCTATCTATTGAAGGTGGGTGCTCAGATGGATTTGCAATCATTGAACTAGTCTCCTCATTGTGAATTTTGATGCGAGAAAGGGCATCGGCGTTAGAATTACAACTGCCCTTTTTATAAGTCACAGTGAAATCATACTCCGAAAGTTTGAGCTTCCAACGAGTTAAACGCGAGCTGGGCTCTTTAAGATTCATAGCCCACTGGAGTGGCTTATGATCTGTCACAATTTTGAATTTCCTTCCGAATAAATAAGGTCTAAAATATTTAGTTGCCCATACTATAGCGAGGAGTTCTTTTTCGATGGCGCTGTACTTGATCTCGCTCTCGTAAACGAGTTTAGAGTACGAGAAGCATAGCACACTGGTTTGTCCGCACCTATGGGTCCTTGTGACAATATAGCATCTATCGCTTAATTAGAAGCATCCGTTGTAAGCAAAAAATCTTTTGAAAAATCCGGGTATTGTAAAATTTCACTAACCTAACCTTTTTTTTACATGGGAAAATGCCTACGCATACCCGCCTCGCGGGGGCAAGGACGGGTTATGACGGACTCACACCGACTAAAACCCTATGGTGTTCCACCTTTGTCGCATATTGGTTGGACCACGGGAACGCTTTCGCACACATCCGCGGCTCCACCAGCGCTGGCCGCCCCATGGCGGCCCATCTTCGGGAGAGGACTATTTCTCCCCCATCTCCTTCTCAGGTAAGGCGCACCAGAACACGTGGCGCGCCCTCCTCCGCGGCCTCTAACTTCACATGCGCAACGGACGCCTCCGCGTCCGATGCGCGAAGGCCATGGGGCCAGGAAAAACTAGCACTCAGAAGCACCAGCCTTCCTAACCCCAGCGGCGGATCTGGTCTATGGCTCCGTCGCCAACCAAGATTCAGCTGCGGAGGGTAGGGACAGCGGCGCTTCGCAATACCAACACTTCTCCCCACCACCACCGCATCAATTAACGGTGTTATATGGATGCCCCCTTACAAAACCGCGAACTACGCGGCAACCTCATATTTCCACACAACATTTCAACATTGTTTCCACGAGGCAGTTTTGCTGACTTGATGGAAAACTCGGTCGCCGTGGACTCACAATGACGCACGCGGTGTCAACCGACATCATTATATATACGAAACTCCACGATGCCAATTCACTTCCTTTCTAGCATCGAACAAGTGTAGACTTAATTAGTATTAGTTCTTTTATTTGTATTATCTTTATAATAGTTCTTTTAAATTAAATTTATTAAAAGTAATTTGGTTTTTTTGGGTCCTCCGGCGGCCATAATTCCCTCGACATCAAACCCCATTCTTGTTGACCACACAATATTCGGAGTAAGCTGCAACACTTATCAACAGATTAGAACACCAAAAAGCCACTCATTATTTTCAATTCATGGCACGTTAAAGTTAATCAATTATTTTGGTACATCGCTTAAACATTTCGAACTTTAAAATGTAGAAAATGTTAATAACGTTTCGCGTGAACTATCACATTATAACAAAACTCGAACAAGTTACACTTCTGATGTAGAAAGGTCATTAGAATATAGAGAACTTAAATGGAAAGCTTTATTCCCAATTCTGATTAAGGGTGTTATTATGATGTATAAAGTCACATGAAAAGGCTTTTAGAATAGAATAGAACCACTTTTATTCAATATAGTACTACTACCACCGGTTCGGATAAAACCTCATTCCTGGGAAGAACCAGCAAGAGACCCAGCGGGACTTTTCTTTTAAATAAGGTTAATTTACAATATATTACTTAATACAAACTATAAATTGTACCGAGACTAATTTTGTAATTGAGAATAATAATTAATTCGTTTGCACAAATTAATTATCCAATGTGTCAAGGATGAGCTAGTAACGGAATACGACAAGTGCACCGTTCCACGCCAGAGCCAAGAATGCCTTAACGGCGGTCGCCACCGCACACGGGTATCACCGCAGGAGCAATGGGTGCAGGTGTGCGGTGCACGTGTTGTTTACAAGAATTCTGTCTTTTCAACGTACAAATAAATCATATTTGCATTAAGTAGATTATTAACGTATTATTGTAAAATATACCAGATGGCGTCTTAATGAACGAGACTGAATTTCATTCACGGCGGTCAATCCCAACAAAGACTAGTGGACACAGGCTTAAAGTGCCCGAGAGTATGAGCAAAAACAGGCGCACGCTCTATTCCTTCACTTTTATAGTCCGATGGGACGGTAATCTGACACGACTGGAGAAAGATCAAGTGCAAGGGCGACAGCTTTACGTGCTTTACGATTCACGGGGGTGAAACACCGCCAACTTCCTGACTACGGGCTGCTACTGAGAATTTCTTGACAGAAAAATTCAATTACTAAGAGAAACTAAGAAATATACAATAAACATATATCTATCATTGACAAAAACATGTACTTGTTTATTGGTATATGTACAATCTGCAGATTTTATTTTAAAAATAAAATTACACAAAAATTTTTTTTTTTTGCGGATATTTTTTTCATTCATTTCATTTTTATCAATTTTTTGAGCATTACTGAGGACTAAGATGAAATTCTTTATAGTCTTAAAGTTGTAAATATTTACTTTGCAAACATCCGCTTAATAAAATAAATTGATGTGTCTTACCTAGTTTGAAGAGCACCTCCCGCCCTCCCTCAATTGCGTGCACTATCCCCGTCACCACTAATCCCAGCACCACTACTCCCAACACTACTACACTAGGAAAGACACACCACCGATGACAAAACGACACGTGTTTCGCCTCTACACGAGGCATCTTCAGGTGATGTAGACTCTGCGGTGGCTGACCGCTAAGTGAGCGGCGAGCCACAAACAACTGCCATTTATACAGCCCGCTGACGCAACGCCTCCCTACCTAAGTAGCGAGCGACTGCGTCATGCAATAATACTGTCCTGTTATTAGAGAGCAGGCTTAAAGATATTTAAGAGAGGTGAGTTAGAAACGTTTGTTTGTTCATTCAGCAGTGCAATGTTACTATTATTATTTTTTAATATCTCTAACTGTTCCAGCACACACAGTCGCAGCCCTTATTACATGTATGTAAGACTTTAAAGGAGTGGTCGTTGGCTAGGTTGTGTCCAGTGTCCAAAAGATGTTTAGCAAAATGGGATTTATCGGACAATTCCTGTACGCGGCTAAATGTTTTTATAACGTGTCTCAAGTTGCGACCAGTCTGACCCACGTAAACGGCGTGGCATTCGTCACAAACAAGTTTGTAAACACTGACTTTTGACGAATATCTAACTTATCTTTATTATTACAGATATTCCTAAGAGAATTGTTTGTTTTGAACGCCACATAAACGCCGCTTTATCGAAGAGTATTAGCTACTTTTTCAGATATGGGGCCTAAGTAGGTCAAACTGCTCACATATCGACGAACACTTTGAGATTGAACCGCGTACAGAGATTTGCGAACAACATGCTTTTGTTTCTTTTTAATTAAATTGTTAATGAGATTTTTTGAAAAACCGTTAGAGACCGTATTATATATATTTGATAAATTACATTAAGCTCTTTTAAATAATTTTCTTTACTTAATGGGACAGTGAACAAACGATTAATATAACAATAAAAAGCGGCTAATTTATGTTGCCACGGATGACACGATGACGCGGGGGATGACCGTGTCGGTATGAGTTGGCTTTCGATAAATTTGGAAAACATGTGACGAATCTTTTCTTGTTATTGTTAAGTCGAGGAAATTAAGGGAACAATCTTGTTCCAATTCAAGTTTAAATTTAATTTTATCGTGGACTCTATTTATTTTATTAAGGAAAACATCCAGTTGTCTCCTTGTGCCAGTCCAGCAAATAATTATGTCGTCTACATATCGATAGTAATATAAGATATTTTGATTGACAACTATATGTTGTTTTTCGAAATTATCCATAAAAATGTCCGCCATAAGGGGACTTAGACTTTATGGACCCCATAGCTAACCATTCTTTTTGTAGATAGAAATGGTTATTAAACCGGAAATAATTTTTTTTCATACAGAGAGAGGTTAAATTAAGAAGATCATTTATTTTCCCGGGATGTAGACGACGTTTATCAAAGAGATCTGCGAGTATACGCAAACAGTCAGGGGATGGGACATTTGTGAAAAGACTATCAACGTCTAAAGATAACAATATGGATTTAGGAGGAATACGAATATCTTTAATTTTGGAGATGAGATCTAAGCTATTTTTTAGGCTGTAAGTGGGGTTGAATCCAGATTTCTCTCGAAGGAGGAAGTTTAATTTTTTAGCAAGGAAATAAGCTGGTGCTACCTATATATGAGACAACTGGACGAATAGGAACATGTTCTTTATGTATTTTAGGTAACCCATATAAAATGGGTGCTTGAGGATTCATTGGAACAAGACTGCTCCGGGACAAGTTGTGATCGGGAAAAACATATGATGACTGTTGTATACATAGCTTAACATCCGAAGTAAACTATTTTGGTTGGGTCAGACTCCAATAGCTCAAAGTCATCACCTTGGATAACATCGTTAACCTTTCGGCTGTACCCGCTACTCTCTATAATGACAACAGTATTGCCCTTATCGGCTTTAGTAACAATATGGTCGTTTTCCTTTATTCTCTGCTTTAGTGACTTAAAAACAGGGAACTCAGGATTGAAATGAGAAGACGCGGGCACAGCCCGAATTTCATTAGCTACCAAACTTTTAACAATGTTATCTTTCTTCCCGATCGCAACGGCCATCTCCGTGTCAACGGCCATGGTCTCTAACGATTTTTGGGAGACCGAAGGTGTTAAATTATACTTTAGGCCTTTATGTAAAAGAGACAACTCATCCGTTGGAAACTGGACATCGGAAAGATTCTTAACTCGGGGATAAAATTGGTGATATTCTGTATGTATGTCGTTATTACGATTACGGGATGAAGAGGATACAAGTCGTTGTAACTTACGGGACTGAATTTGATATTTCTCGTAAACAGCCATTGAAGCAAGTTCTCTGGCTTTCCCATCCAAAATGTCAAATTCAATATTATGTAATTTATATGAAAGTTCAGAATATAATACTTTAAGGTGGATTTTTAAATTATCTCTATTGGAAAACCAACGACGACACTCCTCATTAAGCCAAATATTCTGAGCTTTAGAAATAGCAACATTGGCCGCTCGACTATTTGTGCCGGAACGTATTTGAATATAATTGGGAATAACATGAAGTTGTTTGCACTGCTGATTGAACCAAACATTTTGGGCAGCAATACGATGGAGTTTTGTTAATTTGACATAGAGTCTTGCCTGGTCTGCCATGCTAGCCTCTTTAAGATAATTAATCTTAAAATCTAGCTCCTTTAAAGTCTTACATACATGTAATAAAGGGCTGCGACTGTGTGTGCTGGAACAGTTAGAGATATTAAAAAATAATAATAGTAACATTGCACTGCTGAATGAACAAACAAACGTTTCTAACTCACCTCTCTTAAATATCTTTAAGCCTGCTCTCTAATAACAGGACAGTATTATTGCATGACGCAGTCGCTCGCTACTTAGGTAGGGAGCCGTTGCGTCAGCGGGCTGTATAAATGGCAGTTGTTTTTGGCTCGCCGCTCACTTAGCGGTCAGCCACCGCAGAGTCTACATCACCTGAAGATGCCTCGTGTAGAGGCGAAACACGTGTCGTATTGTCATCGGTGGTGTGTCTTTCCTAGTGTAGTGGTGCTGGGATTAGTGGTGACGGGGATAGTGCACGCAATTGAGGGAGGGCGGGAGGTGCTCTTCAAACTAGGTAAGACACATCATTTTATTTTATTAAGCGGATGTTTGCAAAGTAAATATTTACAACTTTAATATAATGGATTTCCGCAAAGTAACGCCTGATTCTATTAATTATCTTTATAGTCTGTTATTATAAGATCTCTCTTACTAGCCGGAATACAGCATTAGCTACTATTTGGTAGTTGAATAGGTGGTAGGCTTCTCTGCCTAGAATTCCATCTGGCTAGGTACCATCCTCTTATCTATTTCTGCCGCCAAACAACGGTTCGTGCACAGTTGTATTTCAGATTGAAGAATAAAGAACCAGTATAATTACAGGCTGTGTGGCAGTCTATCTTAGTCCTCAGGGGTGATCACGCAAAGCTACATTTTGATTCTTGACAGAGGATAAATTAGGTGTCCATGGGCTGCATTATCCATTAACCATCAAGTGCTTTGTAAGTTCGTTTGCCACTTCTATTTTATAAAAATAGTTGAAACGTGGTAGAGCCATGCTGCAGCTATATTAATTGTATAGTTGTAGCACGAATGGGTCGGCTCGACCGGGGAAGGACCACGCTCTCGCAAAATACCAGCGTAAAATAGTAGCTTAATGCTGCTGTGTTCGTATGGTTAGTGTAGAGAACCGGAGACCTTTTTTATTGGAAAAGAGGCATTCCATCATAGCCCTCACGGCTGACAACGCATATGCATTTTGATTCGCAAGAGGATCGATGTAGATGTCTATGGGCCACAGCAACTACTTACCATCAAGTGGACTGTGTGCTCGCTTGTCACCCTTATCCTATACAAAAAAGTTTTGGAGGTACTTACTAACCCAGAAGGACCCCTAAGTAGATAAATGAACATTTAATAAAAAGTAAAAGCCGATTTCAAAAAACTAAAAAGAATAAAATAATTGACGGCTCCAGGATGCAGCAGTGGCTAACCGATCAGTTACGACGCTGAAGGCCACAGGTTCGAATCCCGCACGGAACAAGAATTTGTATGGCCTACAAGTAATTGTTCCAGGTGTGGATGTTTGTCCTTGTGCAATTTATGTATGTAAACTGCCCCCACGATACAGAAAGAAATCCTAGTGTGGAGGTAACGTATTTTTAATTAAGAAAAAAAGAGAAAACAATCACACAGAAGAATTAAACTTCACTTTAACTTCAAAATGTGAAATTATTTTATTCCTTTAGTTTATTTAAGTCGACTTTTACTCTTTATTAAAAACAATTTCTTACCCTTTTAAGTAGACTAAGGGATATTCGTATAAAAAGTTACTTTAAAAACTTCATTTCCTATTTAGCCACCTTTAGGGATGGAATTTTTACTCCAAATTTATATAGGATCTATTTGATACAAAATAATCATAAAAATCAGTACACAGTTGACGAATATATCGCGTTACATATCATGCAAAAACTATACAGTCAAAGTGTAAACCACCTCCTTTTTTAAGTCGGTTAAAAAGTCCTACCACGTGTACTTCAAAAATATGTATCTAGATCGCTTCTGGGTTCTGGTATATATAAATAAGTTACCTGTTAAATTACGTACAGGATAAGCAACTGTTCCAATTCCTTGAGACTTAAAGAGCAGGACGAACATACAAAATGATATCTTCTTTTATACTTTAATCCTCTCATTACTTGTGAGAGATACGGCCCACGATCCGGGCTTATAACTTATCCTGGATCTACGCGTTCCTTTATGAACATGACCGAAATAGATTTCGCGGGCATTATTTTTAAAGGTGCATTCAATTTCAACTAAAATCATTTTTCTTACCATTTTTGTTTTATTTCCAAATAT
>JAGSMP010002610.1:0-21141 GCA_029286625.1 Parnassius orleans | reverse complement strand
TTTAAAATTTCATTTCCTACCACCTTTACTTAGCCACCTTTAGGGATAGAATTTTTACTTCAAATTTATATAGGACCTATTTGATACAAAAAGAATCATAAAAATCAGTACACAGTTGACGAATATATCGCGTTAAATATCATGCAAAAACTATACAGTCAAAGTGTAAACCACCTCCTTTTTTAAGTCGGTTAAAAAGTCCTACCACGTGTACTTCAAAAATATGTATCTAGATCGCTTCTGGGTTCTGGTATATATAAATAAGTTACCTGTTAAATTACGTATAGGATAGGCAACTGTTCCAATTCCTTGAAAAAAAGAGCAGGACGAACATACAAAATGATATCTTCTTTTATACTTTAATCCTCTCATTACTTGTGAGAGATACGGCCCACGATCTAGGTTTATAACTTATCCTGGATCTACGCGTTCCTTTATGAACATGACCGAAATAGATTTCGCGGGCATTATTTTTAAAGGTGCATTCAATTTCAACTAAAATCATTTTTTCTTACCATTTTTGTTTTATTTCCAAATATATTTAAAGCCTCCTACTCAATTAACATCATCCTCAGATTTAAGTTAACTGCTGGACAAGGACCTTTTACAAATTTATTATTTATAATGCACTATTCAGAAAGTACTAAGTTGATCAATAAGTTTTCTGAATGGGACACTTATCAATGAGTTATAGAAATGCGTTCTATTTTTCGAATCTTAAATTCATTAGAAGCTAAAAAGTGTTTTTGACGAACTGTTTTCTAATTTTATAAATTCCATAAACTCTAAAATTAGTTAGAACATCTTAATTCCATAAACTCTAAAATTCAATTTACTATGGAGTTAGAGGCAAATAATTCTTTAGCTTTCCTAGATGTATTAGTCATTCGAAATCCTAACAACACCATAGGTCACACCGTGTATAGAAAAAAGACCCATACAAACAGATATTTAAATGGTGAATCCCACCATCATCCTTCACAGTTGGCTACCGTGGGCAAATCTTTGTTACAGAGAGCACGAGGGATCTGTGACAGCAAACACCTGGCCGCCGAGCTTCAGCACGTCAAGCAGGTTCTGCACGACAATAAGCTTCGGGTCCCGCGCCTACGTCACAGTAACCGAGTGAAGCCGGCCACAGTCGAGCATGTGCCTGCTGTACTACCATATGTCAGAGGTGTCACAGACAAGATTGGCTACATCTTGAAGCGAGCTTCTATAAGAACATTCTTCAAGCCGCCGAAGAAGATTAGTCAGTTCTTACCATCCGTCAAGTGCAATATTCCTCTACAAGATGCAGGAGTGTACAAGCTTGATTGTGAATGTGGTCTCTCATATATAGGGCAAACAAAACGATCTATTAAAACCCGCGTAAAAGAACACATAGCTGACGTGAAGCACCAACGTTCCGGGAAGTCTGTAGTTTGTGATCATATCCTAGACGGCCCCCGCCTTTACATTAGATTTGATAAACCACAGATTCTCGCGAAAGAACATCGATTCCTGCCAAGGATGATACGTGAGGCTATTGTAATTAAAAAACATCCTAATTTCAATAGAGAGGGAGGCTGGGTACTGCCACCTGCTTAGGATCCTGTAATTAATAAAATTAAAACTAAACCCAAGCATACCACTGCAAGACTTCAAGACACAGTTAGTTCATTCTGCGTAGATCGGACCAAAATTAATAATTAAAAAAGCTGAAGGTACTCCGTATTAACTTTGACATTGGGACGTCAATCACCAGTCCCCGTGACCATGGGTGCTGTAAAGCACCCGAAACGTCGGGAATTAATAAAATAAGTTAATTAAACGCGATATAATCCGTAAAAGTAGTTTGATTCAATGTGTGGTGTTCGCGTAAATATAAGAAATCATTATGTGTTAAGGTAAATCGACGTGTGACCATCCGTTATTTAGCTGAGATTCTAAAGATTTCGTTTGGGATAATTCAGTTTATTTTAACTCATACCTTAAAATTCAAAAAGGTGGCCGCGCGTTGGGTTCCTCGAAAGTTAACAGACGCCCAAAATTTCAAAACTAAATTTAGCAATAATTGAAGAAGATCCAGATTCTTTTTGCGCTCGTTTTGTAACCGTAGATAAAACGAGTGTGCACCATTTTGACCAGGAGACGAAAAACCAAAGCAAGGTGTGGAAAAGACCGTCTTCCCCGCCAGCCTAGGGATTCAAGGTGTCTGCGTCCGCTGGAAAAAAAATGGCCTCTGTCTTCTGGGGTGCGAAAGATATAATAATGATCGACTATATAAGTAAATAAGAGACAATAACCGGAGATTATTATGCATCATTAATCAAAAAACTACGAGAAGAACTAAAGAATAAACGTCGAAGAAAATTGCGTGCTGGAGTCCTTTTTATCATGATAATGCCCTTGCCCCTCGATCTGCTGGGTCTCAGTTGATGCAGCACGCACCATTCTCCGTATCTAGCTCCGAGTGATTTTCACCTTTTTACTCACCTGAAAAAGCACTTGCGTGGTATAAAATTTTACGGCGACGATGAGGTGGTATGTCCTGTAGAGAAAATTTACATATTATACTTATCCTAGAGTTTCATTGCGTTTCCGAAAACTTATTGATCAACCTAGTATTTTCGTACTCAGCAGGCTGAGTAGGCCGGTTTGTGTGCGCAAAAATAAGCATTGGTAATAATGCTCTCCTATTTATCTTGTTTAGATTAAAGTTAGATGTAGTGGGCTTAGTGCTGACATTGATAGTGCATGCAACCGTGTGTATTATTGAATTCCTACATATTGATCTTGGTTAATTTACTGTAATTCAATATAATGGATTTCCATAAAGTGATCACCCTTTCTAATAAATATTTTTTTGTTTTTTATCGCAAGTAAACAATTCCCTTCTTTTTCTTTTATATACCTACATATAAACTTAATATAATAACTACAAGACCGATAAGACATGAAGGAAGTCGAAGGATGCAAGTGGCTCCAGACCGTGCTTTGCGGCATTTCTTGGGGGAGGCCTATGCTGAACACAGCAGTGGACTTGTGAAGAGTTATAACGATGGTGATTGTGATGACAACAGTAACTTAATAGAGTTTGATATAATTTTTTAATTAATTTAATTACCTTATCGAAGCGCAATGCAACAGGAATAGTGACGACAACGCGCGTGACGCACGCGTCGCCCGCGGGTGCGTACGCGCACACGGCGGCGCGCGATTGGGAGAGCGACGCGGACGCGCGTGTCGACTGCGGGACCGACACCGTGCAGCGTGACATCGCACACCAGCTCGTGCATTCTTACCCTGGCAACCAGTTCAAGGCAAGACATTGAATTTAAATGAAACTAAGTTTATGGTGTATATTAACTTATTTTAAAGTCCCAACGTTTCGAGTTCGAGGGGGGACTGAGTGTACAATGTCATAGTTACGGCTACCTTCAGTTTAAAATTATTAATTTTTGGTCCGATCTATGCAGAATGATCATATAGCACCTTGAAGTCTTGCAGTTTTGTGGTTGACTTTGGATTCAATAGAGAAGATGGCCGGTAGCACCCCGCCATCTTCTCTATTGAAATTAGGATGTTTATTGATTTCAATAGCCTCGCGAATTATCCTTTGAAGAAACGTGTTCTTTAGCGAGGATTTGTGGTCTATCAATCATCTGATATAGTGACGGGGGCGATCCTGTACGTGTTCGCAGACTGCAGACTTCACAAAGCGTCGATCCTTCACATCAGCTATGTGTTCTTTTACGCGGGTCTTAATTGATCTTTTAGTTTGTCCTATGTAAGAGAGATCAAATTCACAATCTAGTGAAGTGATATTAGACTTAACTGATGGTAAAAACAGACTAATCTTCTTCGACGGCTTGAAGTTTGTTTTAACGGAAGCTCGCTTTAAGATGTAGCCAATTTTGTCAGTGACCTCTGAAATATGGGTAGTGCAACATGTAGTACCATTATCATTATTAGTATATAATTTACAGTGAATTTGTTTTATAAAATAAGGGTGACAAATAAGCCCACACTCCACCTGTAATGATAATTATAATGAAACTTAAATAAGACATTGATATTAAGAATTGATTAATTTACACAAAAACAAACGTTAAACATAAATATGAAACCTACAACGATTCTCAACTTCTAATCAAAACAAAATTAAGAACTACCTACAAGCCACCTGATGGTAAGTGGCATTGCAGTTCACAGATACCTGCAGCTAACTCCAATCATAGAAGACTACAGATACGTTGTCACCTCTAAGGATATTTTGACAAACGATCACACAGTCCACCTGATGGTCAGTGGATACTGTAGCCCATAGACATCTACATCTATCCTCGATTAAGAATAAAAGTTCAGATGTTTTGTCATTCCTGTAAATCCAGTAAAAAGGGTCTTCGGTTCTCCACACTTACTATATGAAACACAGCAGTATTAAGCTGCTCTTTTACGCTGGTATTCTGTGAAAGCGTGGTCTTGACCCGGTTATCTCAGGGGTGTCAAATTATGCGAGCATCACAGGTTCGATCGCCACAGGCACAAACTCATTTTTTTTTCATTCCGCAAGTGTTATTGTACTATATATCTCTGTGCTACAATTGTGCTGCTATTAGCATGGCTCTATCACGTGTATGAACATATTAACTTCTTTAAATTCGTATAATAACTTCGTATATGCGCGGAAAAAATTAAATGCAAATACAAAAACATAAATGAGTTTTAAATTACATGCGAGAGCTGTTTCATCATTAGCATTTTTATATTGTTTTATACTTTGGACTCATGGCATAATATACTTTTAGACTAAATTATTCGCTACTAATATAAATAGACAGTTTGTAGAGAAACTTAAACTCGTTCATTATTTACAAGGCATCGCTGAGTTTGTTAACAAGCCAACCGTCAGAGTTTTAAAAGTTTGTGTTTAGCCCTTTCAAGTTTTGATTCTATTAAAAATGCGTGCGTGTTTTCAAAGTCTTTAAGTAGTTTGTCAGATTTTCAAAGTTTTACGTTTCTTTAAAACTTTTAACCCAATTTTATAAGTACTCTGGTAATAAATATTTAATGCATGATTTCCAAAATGGTGCTTCCATTACTAGCTTTAAATATTCTTCATTTATTTATGACACTTATTAAATGATTGGAATGTAATATAAATATGTATTTTAAAATCTAAATTAATAACAACGTTAAATGTTTTTATCTATAATTCAGTCATAAATAAAAACACCAATAAGGTTATAAATAATTTTACTGGTGGAGGCTCCTTTTCTTCAGAGTAGTCCGTCTGAGTAGGTTACTCTCTTACGTATTTCTACGAGTACATGCAAATGGTAGAAAGTCATTATAATTTCAGGCTGTAAGGCATTCCACTTAGTTCTCAGAGGTCTATAGCTATAGCTTTCTTTGTTTGAAGTTGGCTCCAGGTGTCCATGAACTGCAGTAGTAACCTCACTATTAGGTGGACTTTAAGTTCGTTTGTCGCATCCGTGATACTTCTGTGTTTACTGAATTTTGCAAAAATCATCAATACAAGTTTGTCGTATCTTTAAATACTTTCATAACGGATTTGAAAACAATCGTACCGTACCATACGTAATATTAGACGCTGTATCTTTTTAATAGTTCCGAGAATAAAAAACAGAGCAGATGTACATTTTTGGTTTTTAAATATAGAATTGGAATCGCAGCAGTACTGCAGCAGTTCTGTAACCCTCTCAAAAATTAGAGGAGGTGTTTAGTTGGGTGACGAATGCAGACTAAGAGAAAGAGACGAGAAAGGTTCCCTTACAAAATACCGAAATATTCTATGCGATGATATTTTATGATTCTCTTATAATGTCATAATGTTATGTTGTCGACTTTTCTCGTTAAAGATAATCTTGGGCGGCGGTAGACGTGAATTCCTGCCTGATACCGCCATTGACGAAGAGGGCACACCCGGGAGGAGGTCTGATGGGAAAAACTTAATCGAGCAATGGCAAATCGATAAAATTTCTCGCAACGTCAGTTACCAATACGTCTGGAACCGTGATCAACTTATGAGTGCCGTCGAATTACAGCCAGACTATTTACTTGGATTATTTGAAGGCAGTCACATGCAGTATCACATGCAAGCAAACCAGACTACAGAACCATCTCTTGCTGAGCTAACAGAGGCTGCAATTAAAGCTTTAAGTCGCAACGAAAAGGGTTTCTTTTTATTTGTAGAAGGTGGACGCATCGATCACGCTCACCATGATAATTTAGTACATCTGGCATTGGATGAAACTATAGAACTGAGTGCAGCAGTAGCTCGTGCAGCGGAATTGTTGTCAGAGGAAGATTCTCTGATAGTAGTGACGTCAGACCATGCGCATGTAATGTCTATCAACGGATATACTCACCGTGGTGGAGACATTCTCGGGCCTTCTGATGACTTGGGTGATGACGGAGTACCCTACATGACTCTATCGTATAGTAATGGTCCTGGGTACCGACCACACAGCAGCGAAGGTGTCCGTGAAGATGTTACCAAGTATGATTACCGTGAGTGCCTTATTATATAATTTTTCTGCATTAGTTTCGTTAATAAGGAACAAACACAAGCTAGTGATACCAGTTTTTCGACTCCACGAATTCAGTAATTCATTCATGGGGCAATGAATACGCTTTTACAACATAGTTTCACAGTCACCAGTGGTAAAAGTAGAAAATAATTTTTAATATGAATTATTTTTTATCTATACATATAGCATAAAAATTATTCTATCCTGTTTTATGTTGTGTTGAAGTTTGTTTGAAAGTTCCTGTGCCGTTTATATTTTCCGAGAGTATTCGGAAATTATCGCTCTGGTTAGAATAGAACAGAATAATTTTTTTAATCAATATAGATCACATGTGTAATTCTTATTGAAAGTAATTTTTTACTTTACCACTGGTTCAAAAAAAAAAACCTCTGTCCTGGGAAGAACCATCAAGAAACCCAGCGGACTTTTTTACAGTAAATTTTACATTAATGGTTCTACAAACTATTTAAGTACAAAATTTATTTTAGAAACTGCTTGGAAGCGACCACCTCATCCCAGGGGTTATTATCAACCATGTATTCATTTATACTATGATAACCCTTTTTATACAGTTTCAGCTTAACAAAACATTTAAACTTGGTAATAGAGAGAGCCTGTACACTTTTCGGGACCCTGTTGTAATAGCGTATATACATTGCCCCAAGAATGACTCTATGGAGTCGAGAAACTGATATCACTAGCTTGTGTTTGTTCCTAGTATTTACAGAATGTATATCACTTTTTTTACTAAAATTACCATTGTTTTTGTGAACTTACATTAAACTTTCTTAAATATACTGAGAGGCCAAAGTTAAATATATTTATTTTTTTAAATTTATCTCTAAGAGACTCTCGCGGTTTTAGGTTGTAAATAGCTCTAATGGCCCTCTTCTGTAAAACAAAAATAGTTTCTGAATCAGCCGTATTTCCCCATAGCAAAATCCCATAAGACATTATGCTATGGAAATAACTGAAATAAACTAATCTAGCTGTCTCGACACTAGTGAGACCTCCAATTTTGTTTACAGCATAGGCTGCAGAACTTAGTCTGCTTGCTAGTTTGGATATATGGGGGCCCCACTGAAGCTTTGCGTCGAGAGTAATGCCAAGAAAAACAGTGGATTCAACAGGGCTCAGTTCTTCCCCATTCAAAAACATATTGGTACTCAGATTTTTAACATTCGTTATTGTAAATTTAAAACATTTAGTTTTATTTCCGTTTAAATATAGATTATTAACGTTAAATCAATGCACTAATTTTGATATAGCATTATTCACTTCGTCACATTTAAATGATTGACGTTTAAGTTTAAAAATGAAGGGAAAAAAAAAGGTTAAAGTTGATCATGAAGACATGACAAGACATGATCGGCTCATTATTACGGAGACAAGGACGATGGCTGCCACATACGTCATATTTGTGAACAGGTGCCTGTGGGGGTTGGTCTATTCGTAACTTAATCTGAGCTTTAACTTCATCTTTTCATTAGCAAACTAAAATACCACTGCTGAGACAGACACCTCCTTTGTAGGGAGGATTTGTCTAAATTGCCACGCGTGGCAGGTGGATTGGTAATCGCAGTTTGCAATTTTTTTATTTTATATTCATTATAGCCAATCAAAAGTACACTACTAGACACAACTTGACATAACCCTCTCTCATTGATTGCCTCATGGGTGAGGAGATATTTGCCAAAGTTGCCACGCTTTGCACGCGTTGCACGCTGGCAGATGCTGCTGCCCATGTCCTGTTTAATTTACCTTTATCTTCATTTACGATATCTACAAGATATTATGGAGTAGTTGATTATCTTACCCCGCCACTACATGGCGTTGAGATTTAGTTCGATTTTATTTCATTTCGACCTTTAATCTGTTTTCATATGCCGGTTACTGAGGTTCTACTGCGGCTCAAAGAATCGACAACCTATGAGGAAGGAAGGTTCTTGAGTGGCAGCCTCGTACCGGTAAGCGACGTTTAGGCCGGCCCTCCACTAAATGGAGTGATGACCTGGTAAGATATACAGGAAGGCAATGGATGCAGGTGGCTCAGTACCATGTCTTGTGACATTTCTTGGGGGAGGCCTATGTTCAGCAGTGGACTTGTGAAGGGCTGTAATGATGATGATGATGATGATGATGAATTTAATTTCTATTTTTTCATTTCATATTACATATACTATGAATACTGTTGACTTTTGTGCAGATGACACAGAGTTCATTGCACCAGCGGCCGTGCCACTGGAGTCGGAGACGCACGGCGGTGACGACGTGGCGGTGTTCGCGCGCGGGCCACAGCACCAGATGTTCTCGGGTCTGTACGAGCAGAGCCAACTGCCGCACCTCATGGCATACGCGGCCTGCATAGGCCCCGGCCTGCATGCATGCGATTAAAATATAGTTGCGTAGATCCAAGATGTGCTTTGAGACAGTAAAATTGTATTGAATAAAACTAATTATTTTTTATGACGTTTAAATGAACTTATTTTACTTTAGGGTTTAGGGTTAGAAACACTCAGCTCTTAAATTTTTGGTCCAATCTACGCAGAACGAGCTTACCTTGAAGTCTTGTAGTCTTGAACCCAAGCATACCGGGTTTGGATTAAATTTTAATAATTATAGAAATCCCATGCCGATATTATCAACCAGTCATCTTCTTTATTTAAATTGGGATGTTTTTTAATTTTAATAGTCTCGGGAATCATTCTTGGTAGGAATCGATGTTCTTTTGCGCGGATTTTTGATTCTGCAGACATTCCGTCGTGCTTCACGTCAGCTACATGTTCTTTTACAGGGTTTTTATCGATCTTTCGCGTAGAAGAAAACGATTTCATCTGTGTGTACTGTGTGCTCGTTTGTCACCCTTACCCTATAAAAAATCTCTTTAATATAATCTCTGTAATATATTTTTACAATCTACAACGAATCGTTATCCTAATGAACGTATCGATAAGAACGGTTGGCGATCATTTGCAAACATACTCCGAGCGCGTGTAATCGCTTCGGCTCGTGTCCACGCAGCAGCCATGAGCCGCGGCCAACCAACGTGACGCAATGTTGTGATAAATCCTAATCTCACAAGAGATGCCAGGCGACAAGAAGGCTCCGTCACAGCACACGCACAGCTCAACCGCGTGTCGGTACTGAATCACCTAGCGTAAAATGTTAAGCTGATTTCGGACACGCGGCACGTGAACGTTATCTAACCAGATTAGAGAAATATTCTAATACGAGTCGTAAACGAAGGCCATTGTTATGTAAGTAGATATCGTTTAACTGCAATGAAGCGAATTTTATTAAAGTGAGATAAAAATCGTTCCGATACATTCATGGTGCTTATATTTCTACAGTTCAATAACTGAAAATCAGTTATTAAATAAATAAATAAAATAAATAAAATAAAATAAAAATCGTTTATTTCGACCACAAGGATCATAGATGTTAGTAATAATACAAATCTTAAAGCTAATGTTAGTAAACTTGAAACTATTTACCTAATTCTAAAACTATATCTAAGACAGGCGATTAGTCAGCACGTGCACCATATGACAATGGTTCAGGTACTGACAATCAAACCTGTCAGAAAATGCTCTCAGGATGCCACTCGAACTGTCCACTGCGCACCAGGATGTGCATCGTTTACGCATGGTGGTGTAGAAACAATCCACACGCGCATCCGCGAACATACCCGATGCACTACAGTAACAGAGGCAGACCCAATAGCATCCTGAATGCATTATTGTATTGAACACGCAGGGCATTGTACTGTTTCTGCGTGTAGTCCACACAGACTGCTCGTGTAAAAGGACGTGCAGTAAGCTCTGAATAGCGTTACTTTTAGGGGACCGAACAACGAGCGAACCTGCGAGCGATCATGTTCGCTCTAACAGACAATGCCCTGCGCTCTCTCTCTATATCAGCATCATCTTTCAGGTCAAGGACTATGGCCCAGGTACTTAAACTGATACCCTTCTTAACAGGGTACCGTATAACTTAATGGGTGGTATATGGGGCAAGGCTTTCCTTTAGCCTGAACTGCCATTCGCTTTTATTAACGTTATAAATCAATCCGTGACTGCGGAGCCTACATATGCTCAACAATTTTGCCAAGCCACAAACAGAAGCACTCAGCAACACCATGTCGTCTGCGTAACTGACGTTGTTGAGGCATACTTCGTCAATATGACAACCGACATGGTGGTGCTAAGCAACTCTATCAGTGCATTCACATAAAGGTTGAAGAGCTTGGGAAGTTAAGCCCCCTGTCGTACCCCACACTCCAGCCTATATGCTGCGAATAGTTTCGGACCATCGCACTACATTGACCTGGTTTCGATACCAAAATTTGAAGATCCTAGTAACTTCTTCAGGCAGTCCGGTATCTTTCAATTTCTGCCATAGGATATCATAATTCACCAGATCGAACGCCTTGCTAAGGTCCAGAAAACAGGCATAAATAGGCGTTCGTCTAACCGAATAGTACTTCACAGTTTGCTTCAAACATAATATGGCCGACTCTGTTGACAAACCGGGCCTGAAACCAAACTGATTGTCGTGTAGGCATAAGTGTTTATCAAGCTGGGTGTTAAGCAAACTGTCAAGCACCTTCGCAACAATCGTGGCAAGTGAGATCGGCCTGTAGTTGGACTTATCAGATATGTCGCCAGTTTTGTTCTTCACATGCACCACCACAGTTCTCATCAGAGCCAGGGCAAGTACGAATGCGCTATACATAAGTTATAAAACATGACAAGTACTCTAGGTAAGTGAGGACCCGCATGCTTTAGGTGTTCAATACTAAGTCTGTCATGGCCAGGAGACTTGCCACGCGACATAGAACCTATATTACTGACATCCTTCGCTGTAAATCGGTTCCAATCTCCTGCCACACGTACCCCAATCTCCTATGGCCTGTGATGGCCCCAACAGTGAAGTCACTGTAAATGCTCTCTAAACATATCTGCTATAAGACCATGATCATTAATACCATTAACGCTCACTGGTAGGCCAGGTTTACTATTTAAATTATTGGTCGATTTCCAAAATTACGAAAATCATTTTCGCGTGCTGAGTAGTAAGATGTCCATTTTATTTGTTCACTGTGGTTCTGACACCACTTTAAGCGCGACTTAAACAAACTACGACTCCTGCATTTCCTCATAGACACTACCATTTTTGGCTTTCCCACCAAACCCACATTAAAAACTTCGACCTGGCCTCCCTATGGGCATCGCGTACATATCTGTTCCACCCAACCACAGGCCGCCTGCCAATGCGCGATCTTACAGTGTTGGATTCAGTGGCAGCTACAGCTAAAGCGTTTACAATTTCGCTATATAATTTATCGATAAGTAATTTGTGATCAATGCACTAAACACAATCACTACAAGAAAGAAATTCTTCGGGAAAATCGAAGGCTCTTAATTTTTCATTACATAATTTTGTATATATCCCGATCTCCTCCGGCTTTCTATCTCCCCAAAGAATCTCGTTTGTAACTTTACATAAAAAATCCAACTTTGGTTTGACAATATCAAGTTGCATTCAATTACTAAAGGATAATGGTCAGACCAGTAGACATCATAATTAACATAAACATTTAAAACAGACGATACAGCAGATTTCGTCGCCACACAGTGATCAAGCCACCTTCTCGACCCGTGGACTTCACTTATAAAAGTGTGTGTGCCCGAACTTACACCTAGCAGCTGTACATCTACACATGACCACTCTTGTTCGTCACAAAAACACATCAACTCGTCATAAAACCGCTCATTCGGATGGGCGTTAAAGTCACCAAGGATGTATACAGATTCTACATTACTACTATTAATAATAGCATTCACCGAACTGAGGCAATCAGTAAATTCCGTAAGATTTACCATTTTATCTGTAGGCATGTACACTAAATACTAAAATGGACCTATCGCCCAGCACTATTTGTATGCCACATATTCGTGGATTATCACAATACATGACCGACACATTGGAAAACACTTTGTTCCAAAGCAATAACGCATAAGGCCGGCCAGAAACCATGCCCGCCGCCGAATCCATTGCAGATGTGCCCGTGCTGCCGAAACGCTTATCAATCCCGCTAGAACTGAATATCGTGTCCAAATAACCAAGTTTCTTGAGTGCTATCACACTCGCCGACTGACACAAAAACCTGACATCGTCAACTGAGCGTTTTATATTTCTACAATTGAAGCTGACTAACTTACAGTTGAGACTTTTATCCATTGACATTAGGGATAGAGCCGTTCACGGTATTCACCACTACACCGTTCGTGCCACTACTATTATTTCGCTTGAAGTTGACAAATCGCCGGAATATAACTCCTCCGGCCAAAGTGTTGCATCTAAAATATTTTTATTTTCCGCTCTGATACAAAAATTTGAACGCGTTATAATCCTTGTTTCCTCTCAAAAAGAAATCTTTTCAAGTTTAATGTTTTCTTGCGTCTTATTGTAAACGTATTCCGTTATATCCTTCTCCGTCGTGTCTTTGTACCATAGTAATAAAAATTGGAACTTTTCTGTCCGCGGCTTTAAAATTACAATTCTCGTCATTGGAAACACCGCGGCTCCCAGATAACGATACGATCTCGTTTTAGGTTTCTACGCTGTACAATATTCCACTCACCCTCTGTCTTAGTCACCTCGGCGAACGATAACACACACCGCCGGTCCCGCAGCTGGACCCGCAGGCTCGACAGCTGGCCCAGCTTGCCCGCTGACCGGCTCGGTGCTGCCTCGCAGCTCGGCTGCGCGCTCAGGCGCTCGGCGCGCTCGCCGATCGCGATGACACATCACTCGCCCCGCCCGCGCCGCTAACCTGTTCCACGCTGCGTGCGCCTATCCCGTTCGAGGCACGTGTTTTGTAACTTCCAAACGTACTACTCTCCATATAATTAATGTTTCTATAATTTAAATTATGATCTCTCGGAGATGACGCTTCAACATCGGGATGATCGCTGTGATTTGTAATGATCGTATCATCAAGTTGAGACAATCCTATGGGTTAGTTATTGAGCTTTTCCATCTAGAAACTCTCAGTAGCTGCCCGAAGTCAGGAAGCTGGCGGTGTCTCACTCCCGTGCCTCGGAAAGCACGTAAAGCCGTTGGTCCTGCGCCTTATCTCTCTCCAGTTGTGTCGGTTTTACGTCCCATCGGACTATGAAAGCGAGGGAATAGAGAGTGCACCTGTGCTTGCGCATACACAGGCCACTATAATCCTGTCCTGCGCCGATGGCTAGTCTCCGTTGAGGCTGGCTGCCGTGACCGAAATTCGGTCTGGAGGACATTTCTACATACTACACGTCAACTACCTTTTGGATAAGATCGTATGGAATTAAAACTCTCCCTGTACAAGTAATAGACCGGAACCGGTTGTAGATTTTGCCGTTTTTTGATAGAATATGGGTGACAAACGAGTACACACTCTAAATGATGGTAAGCTGTGGCCCATAAACATAGTTATCTATGCCTGATTAAGAATCAAAATGCAGATGCGCTATCACCTTTGAGATGCCTCGTTACCAGTAAAAGAGTCTACCGTTCTCTACACTCACCATACAAAACACAAGGAGACCGTAGTTCTTTCTCGGTCGAACTAACCCATTCTTGATATAATTAACGGATTCAGGCGTTACTTTGCGGAAATCTATTATATTAAAGTCAGTAAAAATTACTTTGCCTAGATTGAAGAGAACCTTCCGTCCTCCCTCAATTGCGTGCACTATCCCCGTCACCACTAATCCCAGCACCACTACTCCCAACACCACTACTTCCACTACACTAGGAAAGACACACCACCGACGATAATACGACACGTGATTCGCTTCTTCGATTTCGCTAAGCTAAGCGGTCAGACACCGCAGAGCCTCGCAGAATTTTATAGTTGTAATAAATGATAAGTCACAGTCAACGTCCAAGACAAAGAAAAAAATATTTTAGACTAAGTTCTGGTGATGAAATTATCAGTGCGATGGCATCAGTTCTGCGCCAACGAAGCTTCCTGCCCATCACGAAAAATGTAAGCAGTCGTTCTAACTACACATCCCAGCTGGAGTGTTCCCTAGGCCATCGAATGGATTTGAAACAGCTGATAAGGGCATTGTATGGATTTGTCCACACAAACTTTTATTTGATATTTGACAAATGATGAAACGTAGCTTCAGGCTATGATAAAAATTTATTAATATTAAACTAATTGATGAGTAAAAACATTGGGTATAAAATTATTGATTGATGTGAAAACACGCGGTCGTAGTTTGTCGAAACTGGTGTTATAAAATAATGTAAAATTGAATGCGGTGACTGTAGTCAGCATTCTTACGCACCAAATGTTACATTGTACCGTACAGGCATAATGATGTTATATATATATACAATCTGACATGAACTTCGAAAGACCAAACGTAGGAAGAACGCCTGTACATGCTTTTTGAAGCACGGGAGTGAAACACCGCAATCTTCCTGAATCCGGGCTGCTAATGAGAATTCCATCACAGAAAACCCAATTAACAGATTTTTGGCCAGACCCAGGAATCGAACCGAGGACCACATGATCAGCCGTCGCGTTTATGACCCCTAGACCAACGTGGCAGTTAAGAATACCCTAGACCACAGAATAGATAATAGTATATCGTATATAGTATATATAGTATGTAGTATATCGTTTTTGGTCTAGGTATTTGCCTAGACCAAAAATGCAACCAAATTAGTCGTAGGATTGTTATAAAAAATTATGAAATAGGGTTATACATAGGTCACACAGTTAATGATAAAAGAAAGGTTCTAGCATAATATTAAGGACATGATGTCACCGACACATCAATAGTAGTATAAAAGTTCCTTAAAATAAAATAATAGAAAGATTTCCATGGAGATATCAATATTCGCCTGGTTTATTTTCAAGCAGCGGTATTAAAAGCTCGTGCAACTAAGAACCTGTTCACAATAATGTGTACAATCCCGCATAATACTGTGTGTAAGCGCTTCGTGCGGCGAGTGCCGAGTGTTGACAGTGGCGCGGCGGTGGTCGCTTGCGTGTTGGCACAAACTCTTAGTGCACATTAATAAAGGCCCGAGC
The DNA here is from genome assembly GCA_029286625.1 of Parnassius orleans. Lineage (NCBI taxonomy): Eukaryota > Metazoa > Arthropoda > Insecta > Lepidoptera > Papilionidae > Parnassius > Parnassius orleans. The sequence goes on along the minus strand of JAGSMP010002610.1, from coordinate 5,505 downwards.
CGCCTCACTCACAGCGCTCAAATGTTTGATCAAGGGCTAATTACACGAGCAATATTTCTGGTTGAGCTTTCGCCAAAATTTCATTTGTTTTCCGACACTGTTATTGCCTGCAGATGTCACTTCATTCACAATACGTGCACGTTTACAATTTTACAACTTTAATCTGTATTCGGAATTCAAAAAAAATACTTTACAAAGATACCAACTTAAGCGTCGTAATTATAGGAATGATAGTTAGACTATTAGTCCTCAGAGGTGACAACGCATACTGTAATAAAGAAGTGTAAGGGGCTGAAGTAGTTACTTACCATCAGATGTTCGTTTCCTTTAACACTTTAGTTTTATAAAAGCGTTTTCATTAAATAGATCTCTCCAACAAATATAATTTTATCAGCTTATCACAAAACAGAAGCAAACCAAACTACTAAAGATTATGTGAAATGTATACATAAACGTATTTGATTACTGCTGGGCGTATGTGGAAGTTTAAGATCACTTAGCGAGCTATGGAGTGGACTACGCTCGGATTTTTTCTGCGTGATAAAACAATAGTACCAGAGTAACCGACATGACCCAACAGATAAATAAGAAGTGACCATGGGCTAACCATATACAGGGTTATTTTTCAAAGAGTAGTCAAAGGCAATAGCTCAGTTTGTTAAGGTGACCTGGCTAAGCGTGGACAAGATCTTTATTAATAAAAGACTTGCATTATAAAAACTACTTATCTATAGGAAAGAAAATATAATAGCAAGATGCAAGAATATGCTTCAACTGGCATGTGAAAAATTGAAACCTTGCCGGGTAAAATCATTGCAACGTGTGTCTTCTGCGATGCATTACATCAACGCCACAATTAACACATTGCATTGGTTCCTCATTCTCACTCAAAGTACGTGTAGCAGAGGATTAATCTAATCAATTACAGACTGAAATAATTATTGTTTCATTTCCGTGCTCGTAACACCTCGTAACACTGCTTCAAACAAATGGCTATGCTTTTTAACTGGTGGATACAGTTTAAATACTCTTTATTTCGGTTTCTTTCTAAACGTGTACCAGGATACTATGTGATGTGCAAAAATAATTATTTTAGAATTAATAATAGTGTTTAGTAAAAATTATTTTTACCGGGCATCTTGTCCAAGCTTAGCCGAAACTGGTAATTCCCTTTTAAACTTAAGTTCAAATATATAAATAATGATATACCGTTATTGCAGTTTTTGAAAATACGAGTAAATAAGGCTTCTACTTTTATTTGAAATTATCCCAAATTCAATGTGATTTATGGGCAACAATTACGCGTATAAGCGCGCTCCTCTGTGTGCGATTTAATTCACAACGTTTTTGCCAACCGATCGACCCTTACGAATTTGTGCGTGCGTAGTAAAATAGATATTTATGAATGACTATCAGTTAAAATAATGCATTACCACGCATTTTGAATTTAAAAGATAAAAGGACAGAATGTTTCATATTTTTTAAATTAATTTGCTTCAACATTTGCATATATTTCTTATTTTGAAACTTCTCTGCAAATTTGGTTCTGTAATTGCAAAATAACCCTGTATATACGTAGAGCCACGCTGCAGCTATTTTATGGTTGTAGCACGAATGGCTCCTATCGACCGGGGAATGACCATACTCTCACAGAATACCATCGCAAAATAGCAGCTTAATGCTGCTGTGATTCGTACATCGTATCGTAGAGAAACCGAGACCCTTTTTACTGGAAACGAGGCATTCTATCTTAGTCCTCAGGGGTGACAACTCATTTGCATTTTGATTCTTAATCGACTATAGATGTAGATGTCTATGAGCCACTTACCATAAGATTAACTGTGTGATCGTTTGTCACCATTATTCTATAAAAAAAGATATAGCTCGAAAAATTGACAATCAATGGGGAAGAACGGTTCTAGGGTTGCAGTCTCGTTTTGTTTTGCATGGTGTAGGTCAGCCACCTATAGATGTTGTGGTGACGACCTGGTAAGACATGCAGAAAGTCGATGGATGCAGGTGGCTCAGGACTTTAAGCAACTGAACAGATTGGTGTTGTTTATGTTTACTACGTTTTAGCTTATAAATTAGTTTTATAGTTGGTTACATACCTTACTTTTATATTTTATATATCATTTTTTTTAGTTTTTTTTATATTTATTTAATCTATGTATTATCTTAGTCTATGAATAATGTCTGATGTTGAGTCGTTTAGCTCTGCAAATGATTCTTCTGCAATATCATTTTACTCTTGCGATGATTCTTTCAACGACAGTGCGCTTGATTTACACCAACTACTCAAAGGAGTTTTTACGTCTTTCAACAACTCTCTGAACATATGTCACATAAACGCTCAAAGTATCCCGAGCCACTACACCGAACTCGAAGCTTCATTTTCATCCGAGCATATTCATGGCATATTAGTGTCGGAAAGTTGGCTAAAGCCTTCTTTACCGTCAACTTTATATCCCCTACCCGGCTTTGTACTTGTTAGGAATGATCGGGTTGGAAAAGGTGGAGGTGGTGTAGCCATTTATCTACACGCATCAATTCCTCATAAAATTGTTTTAGCATCTCCTTCCTGCTATTCTGCCTCTTCAGAGTTTTTATTTTTGGAACTTGATGTCAAGGGTATAAGGATGCTTCTAGGGTTAGTGTATTGCCCCCCTTCGACAGACTACTTCGCTACTTTAGATATGGCTCTTGTTGATATTTGTTCTGAGTACTCACACTGTATAATCATGGGTGACTTCAATACAGATTTGTTGAAAAACTCTCCTCGTTCCAAAAAGCTTCTTTCAATTGTTGAGTCGGTTAATCTTTCTATTCTCCCTTTAAAGGCTACTCATCAAAATATTGGAACCGATGACTCATTGATTGATCTTATATTTGCTGCTTCTCCTGATCATGTGATCATGCACGGACAGTTACCTGCTTTGGGCATCTCACGCCATGACTTGATTTATGCTTCGTATAAGCTTAAACCTCCCAAATATTCCCCTTCTGTACTGCATCTGCGTAGTTTTTCTAAAGAAGATTTTGACAAGCTAAGGGATGACGCTCTTAATCTCGATCTAGCCTCATTTATTGCAGCACCTACAGTCGACGATAAAGTCTCTATTCTTAACCAAAATATTCTCAGCCTTTATGATGCTCATGCCCCAGTTCACAAGGTTAGATTGAAGCGTCCCCCAGCCCCATGGATGACAGAGGGCGTAAGGTTGGCAATGTCTAGACGAAATCGAGCTTTTCTTCGTTTTAAGAGAGAACGTTCTGAAGAAAATTGGTTATCTTTTAAAGCAGCCAGGAATAGGTGCAATCAAATGGTACGAGCAGCTAAACTCCGATATTTCCATAACTATATTAATAACTCTTCTCCGGCCGAAGTGTAGAAATTTCTTAGATCTTTTGGTCTTTGCAAGCAAGCTACATTGGATTGTGGTCCTTCTCTATCACTTGATGAAATCAAGCAACATTTCCTTCTGTAACAGCAATGGACCTACAATCGCTCTCAAACTGTGGCTTCCATTGCTTCTATGCAAATTCCTAATATACCTATCTTTAATTTCTCTCCTGTTTCTCAGGATGATGTCAAAAAGTCTATTTTAGCAATTCAGTCCAAGGCGGTGGGTTATGATGAGATTAGTAGACACATGGTAGTATTTATACTAGAGCACCTTCTTCCGGCAATTTCCCATATTATAAATTTTTCCCTTGATTCAGGTCAGTACCCTAATCTTTGGAAAAGGGCTTTCATAAAGCCCCTTCCAAAAGTTCCTACTCCCATTCTTCCCAATCATTTTCGCCCTATATCCATTCTACCCTTTCTTTCCAAAATTTTAGAATCCTGTATTTACAAGCAAATTTCTACATTTATTTCGAAACATAACCTACTGAGTATATATCAGTCTGGGTTTCGCCCTGGTCATAGTACCAGTACTGCTTTAATTAACGTCACAGACGATATTAGACAAGGTTTGGAAGAAAAAAAAGTAACAGTACTGGTACTAGTTGATTTCTCAAATGCTTTCAACACAGTTGATCATGAAATCCTTCTTTCCATACTGTCTCATCTAAATTTTGGCCCTACAGCATTGGAATGGTTTGTATCTTATCTTCGCGGTCGACAGCAGTCAATCTGTGTGGGGCAAATGACCTCAGCTTGGGCTGATGTGGAAGCTGGTATGCCGCAAGGCGGTATTGTTTCTCCTATAATTTTTTTTTTTATAAACTTTATTACCTCCATCTTCGATTGCTCGTACCATCTGTATGCCGATGACCTTCAGCTATACGTGCAAGCTGAAATTGGGGATATCCATTATGGGATTAAAAACTTAAATGACAACTTATCAGCTATCAAAGATTGGTCTACTCGTTATGGAGTGTTGGTCAATCCTTTGAAATGCCAAGCTATACTGGTGGGTAGCTCAAGGATGCTAGCCAAGATTAATCTTGCAGACTTACCTCCTATTTATTACAATGGGATTACAATACCGTTCAGTATGTCTGTAAAAAATCTTTTCTCCCCACAAAGTCTAAGATCATGCTTGTCTAATCGCTCATATTACCCATAATTGATTATGCAGATGTGTGTTACCCGGATCTGTCCCAGGATCTTCTGAACAAGCTGGAACGCCTTCTCAATAACTGTATAAGATTTATTTTCGGGCTTCGTAAGTATGACCATATTTCGCAATATAGATCTAAGCTTAATTGGCTTACAATCCGGCAGAGGCGTATTTTCAGAATATTACTTGTTCTTTTTTACATATTAAATGACCCATTTTCGCCTTCTTATCTTAAGAGTAAATTTCACTATCTCTCCTCATCTCATGATAGGGTTCTACGCTCTTCTTCTAACAACAAAATATGTATTCCAGTTCACTTCACCGAGTTCTATGGTAACTCCTTTTAGTTCAGGCTACACCTGGAACTCCTTGCCCGATGACATCAGAAAAGCTCCCAATAAGTTTGCTTTTAAAAAGTTGGTGCGTAATCACACTTCTTACATGAATCATCCATGTCATTTATATTGTTAGACGTATATATTCATAGTTATTTATAAGTACTATTTATATATGTATGTTGATATGTTTGTATGTATATTTATGTATGTATGTATATATTTGTATATGTATAATTAGGAGATATTTCTATAGTTTATTTATTGTATATATTAGTAAAGGTATATATAACGTAATTAATTATCATTTATATTTTGTTTTTTCTATATGCTACACACTACATCAAATTCTCACCACTCCATGGGTTGACTGGTAGAGAATGCCTCAAGGCATTAAGTCCGCCCTTTGTATTCTTTTATATTAAGGAATGCAAATAAAGAATAAATTTATAAATAAATAAAACAGATAAAAAAGGAAAGAAAAGTTACAGCCTATATAGATTTCCGTTACCTTATTCCTTTCATGGGTTTCGTGAAGCAACATGCAATATGGCACATGGGAGATGTAAGAACTATCATAGCTTCTGACAGTTAATCACATC
>JAGSMP010000261.1:600000-775480 GCA_029286625.1 Parnassius orleans | reverse complement strand
GTCTAAATAGGCAATTTTGAGCATTTTGTAAGGGTTCTAGTGCTTATAAAGATAATGTATCATCAAAAAGGAAAACAAAGAGACATAGAAGAGGTTGATATTTATTTTACTGTAAAAACTCATTGATATAAGGTCATAAACCAGAAAGAAAACAGCCGAGAGCGTTTGTATGGAGAAAAGACCACCCGCATTTCCTCTTAAGGGTCCTTAAGTTGCACATAATTTTCACACTAACGCCTTGCCTTGAAAAGGGCTTTATATTTTAATATAGTTGTTTATACGCTACTTTCCTACCACACATAGACAGACACGCAAGGAAATGGTTCCTTTAATTTCCTTTTAATTTTCACAGATTAAGCTTGCGATCTGAACTCTGAACCCTTGTGTACCATGAAACTTTAGATGAGAAATTAATATAATCAAGGAAAATAATTATGCTTATAATATTTTTGTTTTTATTTTTTATTTTATCTTCTATCTTCTATCTTTATCTTTATATTCTCTGTTTTTAATATTTTATTATTTATTTGCTATAATACACGACATTAAGGTATACTACAGTTCATTTTCTAGAATGTTGCGAAATCCTGACATGCCAATGCAATATTATTAAAAAAAATGATAACTTACAATATGATAATGTTGCTGTGTGTCGTAGGGTAAGTGTAAAGAACTGGAGACACTTTTTACTGAAAGGAGCCACAGCATCCGCTTATCACCACATGGACTGTGAACTCATTTGTTACCATTATTCTATTAAAAAATAGCAAATATAGTAAATTCCCTTCATTTCTCCTGTAAAGATAGCATGTACACAAACAATTATTAACTTATTACTTGGTGCAGCTTATCGATCGATTTTTTTCTGTTGCTGTCTCTTTATGACTTGCTAACTCCATTACTGACCTAAAAATATCATAGTAAAGTTACAGCCTATATACGTCCCACTGCTGGGCACAGGCCTCCTCTCATTTCTGAGAGGGTTTTAGGGCAAGGAAATGTCCGCCGCGCTGCCCCAATGCGTGTTGGCGAACTTCACATGTCTTCGAAATATTTTTTTGATTTCTCAGACATGCAGGTTTCCTCACGATGTTTTCCTTCACCGCCGAGCACGTGGTAAATCAGCACTTAAAATTGCAATTAACAATTTCATTGGTGCCGGCGGGGATAGAACCCGGGTTGCTCGCGTACTGTGAAACTTACAGCGAGCGCTAACCATCTGAGCTACCACGGCTCTTATCATGTACACAAATAATTACTAATTTAATTTTTGGTGCAGTTTATCGATCGATTTTCTTTTGTTGCTGGCTCTTTATGGCCTTCTGTTTCCATTACTGACCAGGAACAAAATTTCTGCCGTCTGTTTTCTTTAAATTTCCTGTAAAGATAGCATGTACACATATAATTAGTAACTTATTACTTGGTGCAGCTCACCGATCGATTTTATTTTGTTGCTGGCTCTTTATGACTTGCTGCTTCCATAACTGAACAGCAACAAAATATCTGCTGTCTTTTTTCTTTAAATTTCCTGTAAACGTAGCATGTACACATATAATTAGTAACTTATTACTTGGTGCAGCTCATCGATCGATTTTATTTTGTTGCTGGCTCTTTATGACTTGCTTCCATAACTGAACAGCAACAAAATATCTGCTGTCTTTTTTCTTTAAATTTCCTGTAAACGTAGCATGTACACATATAATTAGTAACTTATTACTTGGTGCAGCTCACCGATCGATTTTATTTTGTTGCTGGCTCTTTATGACTTGCTGCTTCCATAACTGAACAGCAACAAAATATCTGCTGTCTTTTTTCTTTAAATTTCCTGTAAACGTAGCATGTACACATATAATTAGTAACTTATTACTTGGTGCAGCTCATCGATCGATTTAATTTTGTTGCTGGCTCTTTATGACTTGCTGCTTCCATAACTGAACAGCAACAAAATATCTGCTGTCTTTTTTCTTTAAATTTCCTGTAAACGTAGCATGTACATATAATTAGTAACTTATTACTTGGTGCAGCTCATCGATCGATTTAATTTTGTTGCTGGCTCTTTATGACTTGCTGCTTCCATAACTGAACAGCAACAAAATATCTGCTGTCTTTTTTCTTTAAATTTCCTGTAAACGTAGCATGTACACATATAATTAGTAACTTATTACTTGGTGCAGCTCATCGATCGATTTTATTTTGTTGCTGGCTCTTTATGACTTGCTACTTCCATTACTGACCAGCAACAAAATATCTGCTGTCTTTTTATTCTAAAACTCTCCTGTAAAGATAGCATGAACACAAATAATTACTAACTTATTACTTGGTGCAGCTTATCGATCGATTTTGTTTTGTTGCTGGCTCTTTATGAGTTGCTGCTTCCAGATCTGACCAGCAACAAAATATCTGCCGTCTTTTTTTCTAAAAATCTCCTGTGAGAGTGGCATATACACAAATAATTACTAACTAATTATTTGGTGCAGCTTATCGATCGATTTTATTTTGTTGCTGTCTATTTATGGCTTCCTGCTTCCATTACTGACTAGCAACTAAATTTTTGCCGTTTTTCTTCTTTAAATTTCCTGTTAACATAGCATGTACACATATAATTAGTAACTTATTACTTGGTGCAACTTTTCGACCGTTTTATTTTGTTGCTGGCTCTTTATGACTTGCTTCTTCCATTACTGACCAGCAACAAAATATCTGCTGTCTTTTTTTCTGAAATTCTTAAGTAAATATAGCATGTACACAAATAATACTAACTAATTACTTGGTGCACCCTATCGATTGATTTTATTTTATTGCTGGCCCTTTATGACCTTCTGGTTCCATTTCTGACCAGGAAATGAGTTTTACACGTGGTAGAGCTATGCTGCAGCTATATTAATTGTATAGTTGTAGCACGAATGGGTCGGCGCGACTGGGAAGGATCACGCTCTCACAGAATACCAGCGTAAAATAGCAGCTTAACACTGCTGTGTTTTGTATGGTGAGTGTAGAGAACTGGAGACCCTTTTTACTGGAAAAGAGGCATTCCATCTTAGTCCTCACGGGTGACAACGCATCAGCATTTTGATTCTTTATTGAGGATAGATGTTTATGGGTCACAGCAACCACTTTCCATCAGGTGGACTGTGTGGTCGTTTGTCACCCTATCCTATATCAAAAAAGAACAAAATATCTGCTGTCTTTTTTTTAAATCTCCTGTATAGGTAGCGTGTCGACATTTAATTTGTAAGTTATTACTTGATGTAACTTATCTCCGGATTTTATGTTTTTGTAGGCCGGATCTTTAGGAGTAATTGATCTATTTATTTATCAGAAGCAAAATACTCGTTAATTTGGAACTTCAGAACCAGTGTTAAAACATAACTTGAATTCTAGTAACTTTTTTTTTAATTTTGAATTTTTTATATCCTTTTGCACTATATTTCAGCAACAAATTAGCAACAAATTTTCCCGTTTTATCCGCTACGGCGGGGTTGATTGAAAGTTTTTAATGCTATCCTAATGTAAAGATAGCAAATCAATTTTCTCGAAACCGGTTGGAGCAACAAAATTGTGATTTTGGCCACTAATTAGCAACAAATTAGCTACAAATTCGTAGGTACCATTTTAAGGTTTCTGCTGATTTTTCACTGCTAGCTTTATAGAGCTATATTGTGCACGTATACAACATAAAATTGGCCTTAATATTTCTAAACCACAAGTGGAAAGTGTATGCAGCATGATAAATGCGTCCCTTATCTACAGATAAGGGAATATGTGGATATTCTATATTAAGCTATAGCAGTGAATCCTTTTTCGCTTGGAGCCAGTCTGTATTGGTACCACCCTCTTACCTATTTCTGCTGCACAAATATCCGCGTGCACTGCTGTGTTGTCTGAAGGGTATAAAGCCAGTATAATTACAGGCTATGACGTAATGCAAAAGCAAATAGTAGGTACAAAATATTATCAAAATAACTGAGGTAAAATACATACGCGAGCTGTAATAATAAAATAATTTGAGTCGACTATCGTTCACGAAATCACAAGTTACGAGAATGACGTTTACAAATGTTTATGGGAGTATGAGCGTACTAGTCTGCAATCATCATCAACACTGTTGAGCATAGTTTTCCCCCAAAAAATGGCACAACACACGGTCCAGAGCATCTGCGACTTCATTCATGTCTTACGATCTAGTTGTGGGCTGCTCTACACTTCACCTACAGGTACGAGGCTGCCACTAGAGAAGTTTAGCCGTCCTATTACCAGTTTAGTTTACTGATGCAGAATTTCTTCCAAAATTGATTTCGAATTTGACTCGGATTTAGATTCGAACTTACGTAGTTTCGAACCTGAGGGCTTACTCCTGAATTTATTTTCGATTTTGATTCTAAATTACGTTTCTTTGATACTGTCAGCCTACTCCCGACATATTTGAAGTTCTGGATTAATCGAATTTCATTAGAACTCTATTAAGAAGATAATTTCGTACTCCCAATACCGTATCTAGGACACATTCGAATAGTGGTTTAAATTAAAATTATCAGAATAAAAGCCATCATCTGTTCTGTCATAGTATTAAAAATTCACTCCTAAATATTATTATTGCTAGATAGACAAACTTATCACGAAAAAAACATTCTCATTTGCGATTACGAGCGCCATAGCTGTGGACAGCTGAAGACTTCATTTTTGATAATTCCAATTAGATTTTTCGAAAGTATGAAATTTAGACCTTATGTTCGAATAAAACTCGATTGATTTATAACTTGATTGTATCGGGAGCAGCCTAATTCGCAAATATAAATATGTTTGGAATGTTTTGTAATCCGTACGCAAAAGTTACGCATACATGTTTACCAATCTTAATGACATGACGACAACGCGCATTATTACAATTCATCTATGTACTAATATAGTAAATATCTTTATTATTGTTCTTCTTCTTCACCTTTACTTTATGGCTTTTCTTCATCAATTTTGCCAGTATTTTATTCTGCAAAAACCGTCCTCATAATATTGATCAACAATTACACTTGTTCTACAAATTTTCGTTAAATTTTAATTAAAGTTTGAATTCTGCGAGGGTTCAACCTCGTTGAACTGAAATTGCAGTGAGCAAAATTCAAAACCACGTCTTATTTACTTTCCACTAATTGAAAGCACCTCAAACTGTAAATTATATTAAGTAAGTATTTAAGCTACTAAAATTTTATAATTAAAGCTTAATTTTAAATTACATCGTTACGAGGATATCCGGGCAACGTTAATTACATACAAACGTTTCCTCTGTTTACTCCCTGGATAATGACACTAGATCGAATAGTTATATGTGTTGAACTATATGTTGGTTTTTTTCTTATAAATTAATTGTTTCAAAAGAACCTTACAAAATACTAAAACTGCCCTGTTATATTGCCGTTATTAGACGTCTAGAAAACAAATTTAACAAAAATGAAAAAATAAAAGAATAACATTCATACATAGCCTCAATTAAGAAACTCGTTGAACTGAACCACGTGACAAACGGACAGACACACAGATAGACAGATAGAAGAGTGACATAAATATGGCGCTGTTTTGCTATTGAGTACGGAACTCCGAAAATAACGTTCGATTAGTATTATTTATAATCTACAAGTACATTGAATAAAAAAATTCTTAAATAAAATCGTTAGTCGTTATCGTTATCTTAAACAAAGGCGTTACTTTCCGGAAATCCATTAAATTAAAGATGTTAACAGCTAATTCGCTAATATGCACGTAATAAAGTAAACGCGCAGCGCCTACCGCCCTCCCTAAATTGCGTGCACTATTCCCATTTGACGGAGATAGTGCACGCGACTGCGATATGACATCATTATTCTGCTTAAGTATGATAAAGGGTATTAGCAGTATCGATTTAATTATTTTTTCTGTGTACAGGAGTACATTTAAGATTTAATTTTATTGGGTTTTCAAAACAACACCTTGAAGTCGATACACCGAGATAGTCGAAGTTTGAAATTTCTGTCCATCGTTTCCAGCATATCTGTGCTTATGTTGGCAATAGGAGCCCAAAAAATACTGTCTTTCAGCTGACCAAGGGTCTTTAGGCAATCCGTGTAAACCAAAAATTTAAGGTAGCCCCACAGGAAAAAGTCGCAAGGGGCTAAATCTAGCGATCGCGCTGGCTACTGAATATCGCCCTTAAGACAGATGAGACGTTCGCGAAAGTGTTCGCGCAAGAGATTCATTAACGTTCGTACCGTGTGAGCTGTGGCGCCATCTTGTTGAAATCACATGTCCCCTACATCTATTTCTTCAAGTTTAGGTAGAAAAAATTCCTCAATAACGCTGACATAACGTAACAAACTTGATCCTAACTGCCCTTTCGTTCTCTTCAAAAAAACCATGGGCCAATAATGCCGATCCTGGATACTGGGATCCTCGTCAATGTCCAATGTGGATTTTAGGGTATCGAATCGATTCCGGAGCTTCAACTGAAAACGTTGGGATCCCACTATGGTTTGAAACGCATTTGGCCGTGGAATGAAAAGGGGAAGTCTCGCGTCGGGCAAGGTGTTCAGCCCGAGGAGCGATTAACGCTCCGTGTGGTTTTACAGAGCTATTCTATATATACCGCAGTATTTCGAAACTTTGATGGCGCAATTTAGGTATCGGTGCATTTCGCTTGTGGAGTGACGACAGCCCCGCCACTTCACCATCGCCATCGCTCAGACTGGAGGTTAATAGTGCAGTCTAGTTGCCGGTGCGATCTTAATACCGGTGGGGAATGCCTATCCTAGTCGCAATTTTACTACCGGTCAGTGCAGTCGCTTCATAACGATGTGGTGACTCTAATGCCGAACCTACAATATTTTCGTGGCATAAGCATATCTTCTGTACGAAAATAATTCAAAAAGGCACGTCAACCAAAATACTCGTCGTAGTACACGAGTTCCTGGCCTTTGTTCAGCAAAAATTGGACGTCATTAACCAGGTGTCTCTGGAGCAGATACTGATAACTAGCTACACCGAGGACGAGATCATCCAAGCGAAGAAGATGTTAGTAGATTCAGCCGTGACTCAAATCCGTCCTATCACACGTCACAGGGATTAACGCGGTAAGAAAGACCTGCAAGACATCTTCAGGGTGTTGAGTGAGACCGACCCTGATGACATCCCAACTTTCGTCTCGAGTGATCTCAAGAAACCCAGCGGGACTTTTTTAAAATATAAAAAAACAGCTTGCAATCATGTATGTTACACAATTAACCACAAAAAACAAATTAGAAACAGCCTGGCAGCGAACACCTCATTCCCAGGGGTTATTATCATCCATAAATTCCTTAACATTATAATAACCCTTTTTATACAAACTATGTTTAATAAAGTTTTTGAATTTTGAGCAGGTCGAATTTTGTATATTTTCTGGGATTTTGTTGTAAAAGCGTATATTCCGCCCTAAGAATGAATTACTGACTCGGTGGAGTCGAGTAACTGGTACTACTAGCTTGTGTTTGTTCCTAGTATTTACAGAATGAATATCACTTATTTTTGTATAACTACTTTTATTTTTGTGTACGTACATTACATTTTCATAAATGTATTGAGAGGCCAAAGTTAATACATTAATTTCCTTAAATTTTTGTCTGAGCGACTCTTCAGGTTTTAAATCATAGATTGCTCTTATGGCCCTCTTCTGTAAAATAAATATAATTTCAGTGTCAGTTGCGTGTCCCCATAGCAAAATACCATACAACATTATGCTATGGAAATAGCTAAAGTAAACAAGTCTAGCTGTTTCCACACTGGTAAGATTTCTAATCTATTTTACAGCATATGCTGCAGAACTAAGTCTGCTGGCTAACTTTGATATATGGGGGCTCGATTGAAGCTTCGCGTCTAGTGTTATTCCAAGAAAAATGGTGGTATCGACAAGACTCAGTTCCTCCCCATTTAAAATTACATTAGTATTTAATTGTCTGACATTTGGAGTCATGAACTTCATACATTTCATTTTAGTGCTATTTAAATGCAAGTTATTAACATTAAACCAATTTACTAATTTAGATATAGCATTATTTTATTCCGATGATATCCCGGACGTCAGTCTGAGCGAGATTAGAATGGCTCTCCAGCACCTTAAAAACGGCAAGGCCCCAGGCGAGGATGGAATTACAGCGGAGCTTCTGAAAGCGGGTGGAAAACCGGTACTTGAAGTCCTTCAGAAGCTCTTTAATTCCGTCCTCCATGGTGGCATTACACCGGAGGCGTGGAGCAGAAGTGCGGTGGTCTTGTTCTTCAAGAAAGGCGACAACGCTCTTTGAAGAACTACAGACCGATTTCCTTCTGAGCCGCGTCTACGTGCTGTTTTCGAGTCATTACGAATCGTCTCGCATGCAGACTCGACGACTTCCAGCCTCGAACAAGCCGGTTTCCGAAAGGCTTTAGCACCATAGACCACATACATACCTTTCGGCAAATTGTACAGAAGACCGACGAGTACAATCTGCCACTTTGCCTTGCGTATGTGGACTATGAGAAAGCTTTTGATTCCGTCGAAATATGGGCTGTGCTGCAGTCCCTTCAGCGGTGCCAAGTGGACTGTCGGTATATCGAAGTGCTGAAGTGTTTGTACAGTAGGGCTACGATGGCTATCCGAGTACAGAACCAGAGTACGAAACCTATCCAACTGCAGAGAGGTGTAAGACAGGGTGACGTAATATCCCCGAAACTCTTCACAGCTGCATTGGAAGACGTTTTCAAGCTACTGGACTGGAATGGATACGGTATTAACATCAATGGCGAGTACATCACTCACCTTCGATTTGCCGACGATATAGTCCTTATGGCAGAATCGCTGGAGGACCTAAGCACTATGCTCAATGACCTCAATAGTGTCTCCCAACGGATAGGTCTCAAGATGAACATGGACAAAACAAAAATCATGTTTAATGTCCATGTCACACCTATGCCGGTAGTTGTTGGGAGCACTAAGCTCGATGTTGTTGACGAATATGTTTACCTGGGACAAATAGTCCGACTAGGTAAGTCCAACTTCGACCGAGAGGTCAATCGACGGATTCAACTCGGCTGGGCAGCGTTCGGGAGATTACGACCCATCTTCTCGTCAGGCATACCTCAAAACCTCAAAACTAAATTGTACAACCAGTGCGTGTTGCCAGTGATGACATACGGAACTGAGACGTGGTCCTTCACTGCTGGCCGTATGAGGAAGCTCAAGGTCGCTCAGCGAGCTATGGAGGAGCTATGCTCGGGGTTTCTCTGCGTGATAAACTTAGAAATGAGGATATCCGCAGTAGAACCAGAGTAACCGACATAGCCCAAAGGATTAGTAAGCTGAAGTGGCAATGGGCCGGCCATATAGCTCGAAGAACCGACAACCGATGGGAAAGAAAGGTTCTCGAGTGGCAGCCTCGTACCGGTAGGCGAAGTGTAGGGCGTCCCCCCACTAGATGGAGTGACGACCTGGTAAGACATGCAGGAAGTCAATGGATGCAGGTGGCTCGGGACCGTGCTTTGTGGCGTTCCGTGGGGGAGGCCTATGTTCAGCAGTGGACTTGTGAAGGGCTGTAATGAATGAATTATTTACTTCGTCATATTTTAATAATTGTCGTTTTAATTTGAAAATTAATGAAGTGTCATCAGCAAATAATACTATATTATGGTTATCCCCTACTATGTAAGGTAAGTCATTAATATATACAAGAAACAGAAAGGGGCCGAGAATTGAGCCTTGAGGCACGCCCATTTGTACTATCGACCCGGAAGAGCTCATACTATTAAGGAATTCACCGCCGTCACAGAATGTAAATACGAAATGTGGTGACTGTAATAGTAGTCATATTTCACCACTGATTGCGACTCCGTCACGCGATACCGTCTGTCAGCCGGTTGATGATCGTGAAACTAGGGAGACCTCAGTCGTCGTTGCATCACCACCTCAGCCTTTGGCTGAGCCCATTAGCACTCCTCCGTCGAAACCAACCTCACAAAAAGGGAATGCGTATTTTACCCGAAAATCTTCGCGTCCGACACCCTATTGTGGTCGAAAACGAAAGAATGTGGATATAAGATCAGTCTTGTGGTGATCCGAAACAAGATTGATAATGACGGGTTTACTCTTGTTGAGAAGAAACGTCGGTCGAAACCCGTCTGTAAACAGCATGGGACCACATAAATAAACGCAAGTACAACTTTGCGTGTTGTGGAGCCCACAACACGCAAAGTTGTATGGCTGTACGCCTGTACAGCTGTACAATTGTATAGCTCCACATCTCTCGTTTGGACAAAAATACGTCGGAAGAAGACGTCCTGCGTTTCGTGGAAGAACGAAGCCGATGCCGCATAGGTCAACCAACTTCAAATCCTACGTACTCCAGGTTCCTGCAAAATACAAAAAGACATTCCTTGCTCCCGATTTTTGACCATCTGGGGTAGTGTTTCGCCGATACAGGGACGCGCCAAATAAGAAAGTTCCCTGAATAGTATTAAAATATGTTTATGTTTTATGGGTGGTCTGAATAGTTTCTGACCTAACAAAGATACAAGACATTTTTTCTTAAAGTTAATTTTGATTTTTCTGCATATTCTCCTTATAATTCTATACACTTCTCCAGCGATGTTCCCATCTCTTTAACCCGTCCAAATAGTACTCAGCGTTTTTTTCTGCATAATAATTGTTCACGAAGGTGAATGCCTCCTCATTTTACGAAAATTTCTGTCCTGCGAGCGCAATCTTTAGATGAGAAATATTACAAATAACAAATATTTAACGTGATAGAGCCATGCTGCAGCTATATTAATAGTATAGTTGCAGTACGAATGGGTCGGCTCGACCGGGGAAGGACCACGCTCTTACAGAGTACCAGCGTAAAATAGCAGCTTAATGCTGCTGTCTTTCGTATGGTGAGTGTAGAGAACCGGAGACCCTTTTTACTGGAAAACAGGCGTTCTATCTTAGTCCTCACGGCTGACAACGCATCTGCATTTAAATTCGCAAACGAAGATAGATGTAGATAACTATGGGCCACAGCAACCACTTACCATCAGGTGGACTGTGTGCTCGTTTGTCACCCTTATTCTATACAAAAAAAATTGTAGCTCAAACAAACTTGTTCCGTATTGTAAGCAAACCCACTGCACCACAGCACCATTGCTAAGCACTTACCATCAGGTGAACAGTGTGCTTGTTGTCTTCCTTGTATAAAAAAGACAAGTAAATACCGTAATGAGTGATTTAGGCAAATATTCTGAACTTGAGAGAGGTTTATGTCCATACAGTCTTATGACAGACAGACAATTAAATTGATTAATTATTCTCAATTCTGTCAGTAAATAGAGATACTCATTAGTCATGGCTTTCAATTTTGATTTTTATGTTAATTACAACATAATGATTTCTTATATTTACGCAATGATATAATAGCCTGATGATAGAAGCATGATAGATTTCATAATTGTGGATGAAAGAATGAGGAGCGCAGTGGTAGATACAAGGGTTTAACGGGGGTCCAACGTAGGGACGGATCATTACTTAGTCTTATGCCGAATTAATGGTCTATTCAGACGTTGGCGGCATCGGAAATCTGTGTCTACCACTGCGTTACAGCGTATAAGAACAGAGAGGTTACAAGATGAAGGTGTGAAATACAAGTTCAAATGTAGACTGAGAGAAAATCTAAGTGGTATGGGTGAATTGTGTATGAATGATTTAGACTTGGAGACTGTGTGGTATAATGTCAAGAAAGGCTTGGTGGATGCAGCTACCGAAGTATGTGGTGTAAGTAAGAGAACAAGTGAAAGGAAAAATAACACTTTATGGTGGGATGATGAGGTACGGATGGAAGTAGAAGCAAAAAAGGGAGCATGGATTTATTTAATAGCAACCAAGGCTAGTTATTCTAGCGGTATGAATGATGATATTGAAAGAAAAAAGGCAGTCTTTAGATATCTAAATAAGAGAATAAAAGAGGTAGTTGGAAGGAAAAAGCAAGAAAGAACCTATAAGAATAAAAGAAGAATATCGGATAACTTCCAGGAAAATATTGAAATGTTCTGGAAACTCGTAATAACTGCCAGAGGAAATTCAATACAGCCTAGAATGAATGCTATACGAGACGAGAATGGCTGTATGCTGAATGATGAAGTTCCTAATTTAAAGAGATGGAAGGAATACTTTGAAAGCGTGTTTATGAGTGAAGAGTCGTCTGAATTAAGTGAAATAGAAATTCCGAAAGAAGTGGAGAGAGGTAGGGAGATAAGTTTAGATGAAATATTGAAAGCAATGAAAAGCATGAAAGCAGGTAAGGCAGCCGGATATGATAGAGTATCACTCGAAATGCTAAGGGCTGGAGAGGGAGTGGTGGCAGGCCTGCCGTACAACTTACTTAATTTATGTTGGGAACTGAAGCGGGTACCGGAAGACTGGTGCAAAGCCGTTATAGTCCCAATATATAAGACAAAAGGGTCACAGCAGGACTGTGAAAACTACCGTGGTATTAGCTTGCTTAGCATTGTGGGTAAACTGTATGCTAAGGTGTTAATTGAAAGAGTTATGGAAGAAACTGATGGAAAAATTTGGGATATGCAAGCTGGACTTAGAAAGGGGATGGGGTGTACGGATCAAGTCTTTTCCATGCGCATGATTGCGGAGAAGTTTTTGGCCAAAAAGCAGAAAGTTTTTTTGTGCGTTCATGGAATTGGAAAAGGCTTATGATAGAGTGGACAGGAATGTTTTATGGCAAACACTTAACTCATTTGGTTTGAGCGCTGGTTTGATACAGGCATTAACGTCTCTTTATAGGACTCTTGTGCTTGTGTCAGGATCAGTGGAGTCTACTCGGACTGGTTTGGCATTCAAAAAGGTGTCAGACAGTGGTTGTTTAACCTATTTATGGACAGTTATTTGCAAACTTTGAAAGTTGAAGAATGTGGGTTGAGAAAGGGTGAGTTAACCGTCAAATGCCTTTTGTACGCCGATGATCAAGTCATATTTGCATCGTCGGCGGCCGAGTTGCAAATGATGGTTAGTTTAATGAACTGGACATTAAAAGAAAGGGGTATGAAAGTGAACGCATGTAAGATGAAAGTGATGGTTTTTGAAAGAGAAGTAAGTAAAACGTTATGTGAAATAAGAATAGAAGGGGAGATGATTGAGCAAGTGGATGAGTTTGTATATTTGGGACGTTTATTTAGCAGGGATGGTAGATATGATAAGGATATAGAACGACGAGTGAATGCAGGAAATAGAGTGAATGGGGCTCTACACGCTATTGTGAAGAGTCAGAATGTGTCAAAAAAGGCACGTTTGGCAATTCATAATGCTGTGTTAATCCCTACTTTAATCTATGGTAGTGAAAGTTGGGTCTGGCAGAAGAAGCATGAGAGTAGAATAAATGCTGTAGAAATGCGGTCATTAAGGAGTATGCTAGGGCTGAATATGAATGACAGGGTGAGAAATAGTGTGATAAGAGAAAAGTGTGGTTTGCAAGATGACGTTTTGACCAGGATTAAGAAAGAAATGCTTCGGTTGTTTGGTCATGTAGAAAGAATGAACGAGGAAAGAGTGACAAAGCAAATTTATGTTGCAGAAGTGAACGGAAGAGTCGGGAAGGGACGCCCTAGACGAAGGTTTATCGACTAAATTGGCGATATATTGAAAACGGGCCAGATTAGGAGTACCCTTAACCGACGAGCGTGTGTGCTTAGATATATGGATGTAAAGGAGGCGAGAGAAGTGTGTCAGGATCGTGCCAAATGGAAGTCCGTAGTCTCTGCCTACCCCTCTGGGTGACAGGCGTGAGTGTTTATGTTATGTATTATATTAACGCAAATACTACACATTGAATAAAACTACTTTTATGGATTTTGTCGCGTTTAATTATTCTTATTTTTAAATTTCCGACGTTTCGGAACGTTTCGTATGGGTATTTTTTCTATACACAGTGTGAGCTATGGTGTTATTAGGATTTCGGATGACTAACACATCTAGGAAAGCTAAAGAATTACTTACTCCATAGTAAATTGAATTTCAGAGTTCATGCAATTAAGATGTTCTAAAAATGGAGTTATTTTGTCTGATGGTAAAATTGTGAAAGTATCGTCTACGTACCGTTTGTAGAATCGTTGAGTTACAAGTGCAGTTAGGAGGGATTTCTCCTCAAAGTCCTCCATGAATATATCGGTGATAATGGGAGATACCAGTGAGCCCATCGAAATACCATCTACTTGCTTTGAAACGTCGGGGATTTAAAGCAAACACAAGCAAACTTAGTGAACAGTGGGAACTGAATATTTATGTAACGTCAATAAACTAACCTATCTGGCGTTGGACATATTTATGAGTACAATATATCGTATAAGCACGGAGACTTGAAAAAATCATCTTGAATCAAATTTTTGTTATAGATTATGTCTTTCGTATAAGATTTATGGATAATCACCATTTTATTATTTACTCATAGTAAGACAGTGATTGACCACAATCATAAGTAATGATGAAGAATAAGATGGTTAATCGCACTGTCTTAGAGTAAAAAAGGCCTATATACTCTGGCCTTAGACTCTGGCGTAAGAAGGGCTTTCTCCTCAAAGTCCTCCATGAATATGTCGGCGACTACGGGAGATACAGGTGAGCCCATTGCCACTCCATCTACTTACATGTAGAACTCTTCCTTCCACAATAAATAGCCAGATGTGAGGCAGTGTTTGAGTAATACTACATATTCTGTGGGCATGTTGTTATCTTCTAGCATTCTAGTTAAAATTGAGATGCAGTCTTTAATAGGTAGGCAAAAATACTGTTACCACTAATAGGACACACCAGAGCACACACAAAAGATTCATACCATTTTGTTAGTTAGATAAAAGACCTACAACTCGCTGACAATGAAACTATGGTCAGTTTTGATGTTCAGTCACTATTCACATGCCTACCTATTGAAGACTGCATCTCAATTGTAACTAGAAAGCTAGAAGATAACAACATGCCCACAGAATATGCAGTATTACTCAAACACTGCCTCACATCTGGCTACTTATTGTGGAAGGAAGAGTTCTTCATGCAAGTAGACGGAGTGGCAATGGTCTCTCCTGTATCTCCCGTAGTCGCCGACATATTCATGGAGGACTATGAGGAGAAAGCCCTTCTTACTGCTCCTGTAAATCCAAGATTCTACAAGCGGTACGTAGACGATACTTTCACAATTTTACCACCTGACAAAGTAACTGCATTTAAACTGCATTGTATATTTTAAACCACCTTAATTCCATAAACCCTAAAATACAATTCACAATGGAGTTAGAGGCAAACAATTCTTTAGCTTTCCTAGATGTTTTAGTCATCCGAAATCCTGATAGCACTATTGGTCATACTGTATACAGGAAAAAGACCCATACCAACCGATATTTAAATGGTGAATCGCACCATCATCCTTCACAGTTAGCTACTGGGGAAAATCTTTGTTTCAGAGAGCACGAGGGATCTGTGACAGAAAACATCTGGCCGCCGAACTTCAGCACGTCGAGCAAGTACTGCAAGACAACAAGCTTCAGGTCCCGCGCCTACGTCACAGTGACCGAGTGAAGCCAGCCAAAGTCGAGCGTGTGCCTGCTGTACTACCCTATGTTAGAGGAGTCACAGACAAGGTTGGCTACATCTTGGAGCGAGCTTCCATTAAAACATACTTCAAGCCGCCGAAGAAGATTAGTCAGTTCTTACCATCCGTTAGGTGCAATATTCCTCTACAAGATGCAGGAGTGTACAAGCTTCATTGTGAATGTGGTCTCTTTTACATAGGACAAACAAAAAGATATAGCTGACGTGAAGCACCGACGTATCGGGAAGTCTGCAGTTTTTGAACATGTTCAAGATCGTCCCCGCCATTACATTATATTTGATAGACCACAAATCCTCGCAAAAGAACACCGATTCCTACCAAGGATTTAAAAATTTTGAAATTAAAAAACATCCTAATTTCAATAGAGAAGAAGGATGGGTGCTGCCATCTGCTTTGGAACCTATAATTAATAAAATTAAATCCAAACCCAAGTATACCACTGCTGGACTTCAAGATACTGTAAGCTCATTCTGCGTAAATCGAACCGAAAATTAATATTAAAAAACTGAAGGTAGCCGGGCTAACTATGACATCGGGACGTCAAACACCTCAGTCCCCCCCGTGACCATGGGTGCTGTAAAGTACCCGAAACGTCGGGAATTAAAAAAATTTAAACTTCGCGTAAATATAAGAAAACATTACATAAAACGTTTGTTTATTTTTCTTTCTGTGGCTGTATGTACTTTAGATTCACGTGATTTTAGTGTCACAATTTTGGCGTAGCGTAAAACCACCTCTTTTTCCTGACTCTCTCTCACGTTGAAGGTCTTCTTGTAACTCTTTCCGTTTTTGTA
Organism: Parnassius orleans; assembly: GCA_029286625.1. Lineage (NCBI taxonomy): Eukaryota > Metazoa > Arthropoda > Insecta > Lepidoptera > Papilionidae > Parnassius > Parnassius orleans. Next base: position 759,072 of record JAGSMP010000261.1, on the reverse strand, counting down.
ACACGCTAGGTGGAAAATCTTCTTTTAGGTAAATATTTTTACCCTCTAGTGATTTTTTCTTTTTAAGTTTCTCTATTCTCCTGCTTGTTGTTGTTATTGTGACAACCACTGGTCTGACTTTCTTCATGCAAGTAGACGGAGTCTGATTTTTTCCCATCCTATTTACGTGTTCGATTTCCCATTTCTGGCAAGGTATTTCCATCTCGTTGTTAATGATATCCAAAACTATGGAGAACTAAACTTTAATACCCCTTTTCTTTTTCTTCGATCCCTAAGAATATAATGTTTTTTTCTTCTGAGCTGTTTGTTTATCTAAGATTTCTATGGTTTTTTGTTGTTGTTCAATTTTCGTTTCCAACTGTTTAGTTTTATTTTCAAAAATAATAAATTTTTCGTCTATGTTATTATTTATAGATTCTTTGATATTTAGCTCCATCTCTTTCATTTCTTGCTTGTTTTTTGATATGTTGTCTTGTATACTTTGCAAAATTTTAAGACTTCTTCCATTGTAAACGTAATAAGCATGCCTTCTATTAGAATTGCAACAAAATGTTTGGTATTAATTGCTTGCGCAGGATTTGAATCGTATCTTGTAGGTAGTTTTGTTGTTTGCCGATAGATGGCGCTATTGTGAGTATTTCGATGGCAATGATTTTTAATATTTCCCTAAGAGTAATTTGAGGTTATAATATAAACAAGATTTTTCAAAACAGATTTTTTTACCTTTATTCCTTTCTTAGATTTTTAATAACTGGTTTAGTTGTTGACCTTGAGTGTTGGTTTCTTCAATATTTCACAGTAGAAGCGTCTTACTTTGAGTTTAGTTTCAGCGGTTTTTCGGATATTTGTACGCGAATATCAAATTTGTGAAGCACATAACATTTGTCCGATAAATTCACAACTTATTTCAGGTATTTATAGCTACTACACTTCGATTTACAAACTTTTATATTTAATAAAGCACAATTATATAGCAGAGACGATGTAAACACGAGCACAGTCGTGACCTCTCTGATGTACCGAGATTACTTGATGGTAAAGCGTGTAACCAGTGACTAGATTCCTTAGTCGAAACAGCTAGAAGGCGTGCCTGATCTTGGTCACTATGGAAATTATGAAACAAATCTTTCTGCACGTTCTGTTCCAACGGAATATCCCACTGTTGTTGTTGGTTAACTTTCAGTGGAATATTTTCGCCGAGACAGAGCGTTCGAAATTTGGATTAACATTCTCAGAAAGCATAAAGTTACATAGTTTTGTAATGTCATTAAGAAGTACTCCGCCGGCGTCACCAGCAGAAGCGTTTACAAGATCTTTTAGATGATGAGGCGTAATTCCGTCAATGCCGCCAGCAGAGCCATTCGAAAATGACATAATTGCTTCTAAAGTGTCTTTTTCAGAAATTTGTAAAGGTTGCATAGAAGTCTTGGGAGGCTTGTGAGTAAACTTTGAGAAGGATTGCCGAAGGATGCTTCTAACGAAGGCCTTCAAGAGTTTCAATATTACGAGGAGCCAGGATGTCGTGTGAGAATAAAATACGGGATGCATTTTTGAAGTCGCCATCCATTACTTTCGACTACTATGGCACTTTTACTATGGCATCGTTTAATATGTATATTTAATCTCTTTTTACCTTTAAACAGCCTACCGTCGGTATAATTTTTATACTGTAGGAAATCCGCTGTGAATGTAGCGGAGCGGAGTTATTCATTAAAAAATCTAAACAGATCTCTACAGCACTCAAAAGTCTTTATATTACATAGCTTCATATTGACTTGAAATGTGCTGTGCCTAAATAAAAGCATTTTGCTCGGTAAATGAAATATTATCACATTAATTCCCTGGTTTATTCCATATTGATAAAAATTGTATGTAGTCTTTATGCTTTGACAGCTGATAATCACGCAGCAGAAATATTTTCCTTTATAAATAAGTATTATGTGTGAAATAAAAAAATAATTTTTATAATAACTGTCTTATACAGGGTATTTTTGAAACGCTCCCGAAAACGAAGACAGACGACAGTACTAACTATATCTTAGATGATGGGTGAAATATAAAATCGATCCTGATGAAAAAAAAAATCATCTTTTCACAACGTTTTATTAGCTTTATTCACGCTCCATCGTGTTAGTATAAATCATCGTGTTAAATAAAACTTTAATTTCATTAAAATAAAACATGAAAATACTTAAACATTAAACCAGCAATGGAATTTATAATAAATAAACCATAAAATCAGCTGACTAGGGTCAATATCCGCGTCGAAGCCAAACTCTTTTATCTAGCTCGGTACAGGTCCCGTCACGTAAAAAGAACGCTGAACGATAGTGGAGGGGGTGTGTCTGCGCATGGGTACAGTCGCGTTCTAAAGTACTACATGGTGCTAGGCTGTTGTTTTATAATATTATAATAGTAGTTAATGGTTTTATTGTAGAATCATAATAGGTACTTTATTAGCTACTTAGAACTTTGGAAGAGGTTGAAATTCAAAATGGATAATGTATGCTTGAGCATTATTTTTTATTTCTATCGTAAAATAAAGTAGTTTGTAACAAGAAAACTTAAGCTAAGGGTGACACGCTGTCCATTATACCGTTGGAACATGGAACATGGAAGCCAAATGTCGATGGTGTATTGGTGTTACTGGATGCTACTTCATCATCACTCATCAGAATCATCATCATCAATGCGAATGATAAATGTTTCCGTCATCAGGTTGACCACATGGTAATTTTTTCGGTATTCTTCCTCAATACATTTAACTTTACTGCACAATTTTCCCCATTCACCTTCTATTTACCTTTTCGTTCACTAGTTCAGTCATAAAACAATAGATATAAATAATTTTTCTTTCCTTCCTTTTAAAACCATCGTCGCGCGTCGTGCAAAGAAAGCTGTGTGTGCGACTGTACATTGGGAAACATCGCTTTTCAAAGCGCGGGAAGAATGAGGAACCAATAGCGTGCGCGCACAGTAATACTGGCGAGCATTCCCCGTCGCGCCCCTTCGTACCAGCGCTGCCGCCGCCCGGCCGACTGTGTGTCACTCGCGTCAGCGCCAACATATGGGGAATTCCAAATTTACCTACTAAGATTTGTTTGCAAGCGACATAAGAATTAGAGGCGGCAATTACAATAAAACTTGCAAGTAATTTTAATAGTTTTGACGTACCTCTTTTCAAATCAAAGTATTGGATGGATTAAAAACGGAAAGTCAATAAAAGTAAAGTAAAATAATTATTTTTTAGATTAATTACCTGTCGATCATAATCGCAATTGATTTTTACAATTAAATTATTCAATACCATTTTATTTCTATTTTCTTGTACAAAATCAAAGATAACCAAACCCAAGTAAGTACGTTTATTAATTTCAATATCATTTTTGTAGTAACGAACTGCTTGTTTCGTCAGGGTACAATTGATTGTCTAATTGTATTAAAAAAATTACAAATATAACTTCTAAATTCCATATGAAAGACTAGTCGTAGGGATCATATGGAAACTAAACTTATAAAATGAAAGTTGGCAATGTCATAACATTTGACAGTCTGTGGGAATGTTCAAAGTGTAGGCTTCAGTTTTGGCGGGATTAATTATTGATTTTAGTTTATGAGACAGTTCCGTGTTGACTTTGGACACGCATGCGCGAGCGACAATTCAATTGTTTTTTTTATTAAATTCTTATTGTTATTACTTGGTATTACCTACTTCTTATTACGTGTTATTGTTGTTGTTACGTTTTGTGTTCTTTTTTGTTTTAATAATGCCTAACGTGTACGTTTATAGTGCTCGTGAATACGGAAACATGTTAATGTGCCTTGGAGAAGCTTGCGGGAATGCTTCGCGTGCATTACGAATTTACCGAGAGAAATTCCCGACCGCTCGACACCCAGCTGACTCTCGTCTGATAACAGCAGCATTTCAGCGAGTGTTGGAAAATCAACCCATTGCTCCAGTAGCGGCAGGAGGTGGAAGTCAAATGACTGTTCACTCCAAGGAGCGCATTTTAGATGTCGTTCGCCGGTATCCGAACCTAGGTACACGAAGTATCGCTAAATTGTTAAGACGTCGGGATGGAACAAGTGTGTCTGTTCAGTTCACAAAGTGTTAAAGCGTAACCGATTGCGGCCATACAAAGTGCACAAAGTGCAAGCTTTAGTTCCCGGCGATCACGACCGCCGACGAGTTTTCTGCCGTTGGTTATTAGACCAACAACAACGTGTGCCTGGTTCCATTGAGCACGTTATCTGGACGGACGAGTCGACATTTACCAGAAACGGCATGTGGAACCGAAGAAATACACACGTGTATTCAGAGGTTAACCCGTACGCTGTTCGACAAACCGGTCACCAAACCCGATGGTCGGTTAACGTATGGGCAGGTTTATTTAAGGATCGCATACTGGGACCAGTGTTTCTGCCACAGCGACTTAACGGACAGGGATACCTAAACTTTATAAATGAACAGTTGGTTGACATTTTAGACGACCTATCGTTGGATGAATATCGCCGCACATGGTTCCAGCATGATGGTGCACCTCCACATGTCGTGAGGTTCGTCCGTGAGCGCCTTACCGAATTATTTGATGATCGCTGGATTGGCAGACTAGGACCACACGCTTGGCCACCTCGCTCACCAGATCTGACTCCGTTAGACTTCTTTCTGTGGGGGTATGTGAAAGAAAGGTAATAAACATACCTACACGATGAATAAAAACGCATAACTCTAACCTTGTTAACTTTTCATTTAAGTATTTTTTTCATTAGCGGGGAATCGAACCAGTTATTTGGTTTATTTAACCTGTGAATTTGAATTAAAGTGGCTACTTGGAGACAAGCACAGTGGCAAAATAGTAGGTTAAGTAGATAAGTTAGGTATTTAGACAAGTGTTGTAAATTATTAGGTATTGTGGTACCATCGCTAGTTACGGGCCGCACGAATTCGGCGTTCGCGCGTACTTTGACCCCTAGTCAGCTGATTGTAAATCAGTAATTCCACTGCTGGTTTTATGTTTAAGTATTTTCATGTTTTATTTTAATGAAATTAACGTTTTATTTAACACGATGATTTATACTAACACGATGGAGCGTGAATAAAGCTAATAAAACGTTGTGAAAAGATGAATTTTTTTCATCAGGATCGATTTTATATTTCACCCATCATCTAAGATATAGTTAGTACTGTCGTCTGTCTTCGTTTTCGGGAGCGTTTCAAAAATACCCTGTATATTTACTGATCTGTTTGTTGAAATTTGTAAGCCAGAATTGGCCTCTAAATAATAAAATAAAATCATATTCTCATCATGTTATTGAAAATGTAATATTTAAATTATAGAAAAGAGCTCTACGTGCTAAAGAAATACAAAATCTCAATTGTTGTATCATAATTCAGTTTGTATGTAAGGAGCTATTTTAAGACCTTCGATAAAACGAGTGATACCCAAAATTTTTACATGCGCAATAAATTAAAACTTCATCATCATCATCATTATTACAGCCCTTCACAAGTCCACTGCTGAACATAGGCCTCCCCCAAGGAATGCCACAAAGCACGGTCCTGAGCCACCTGCATCCATCGACTTCCTGCATGTCTTACCAGGTCGTCACTTCATCTAGTGGGGGGTCGCCCTACACTTCGCCTACCGGTACGAGGCTGCCACTCGAGAACCTTTTTTCCCCATCGGTTGGCGGTTCTTCGAGCTATATGGCCGGCCCATTGCCACTTCGGCTTACTAATCTGTTTGGCTATGTCGGTTATTCTGGTTCTACTGCGAATATCCTCATTTCTAAGTTTATCACGCAGAGAAACCCCGAGCATAGCCCTCTCCATAGCTCGCTGAGCGACCTTGAGCATCCTCATACGGCCAGCAGTGAAGGACCACGTCTCAGATCCATAAGTCATCACTGGCAATACGCACTGGTTGTACAACCTACTTTTCAGGTTTTGAGGTATACCTGACGAGAAGATGTGTCGTAATTTCCCAAACGTTGCCCAGCCGAGTTGAATCCGTCGATTGACCTCTCGGTCGAAGTTGGACTTACCTAGTCGGACTATTTGTCCCAGGTAAACATATTCGTCAACAACTTCGAGCTTAGTGCTCCCAAAAACTACCGGCATAGGTGTGACATGGCCGTTATACATGATCTACGTTTTGTCCATGTTCATCTTAAGACCTATCAGTTGACAGGCACTATTGACCTCATTGAGCATAGTGCTTAAGTGCTCCAGCGATTCTGCCACAAGGACTATATTGTCGGCAAATCGAAGGTGATGTACTCACCATTGATGTTAATACCATATCGTTTCCATTCTTGAAAACGTCTTCCAATGCAGCGGTTATTAGTTTCGGGGATATAACGTCACCTTACAAACACTCATACAAACATTAAAACAAAAATCGTGTGCTAAGATGAAAGGGTGGAAGTGATCGTCTCAGCATAAGCCGCGAGCTTGCAGCGCTGATTTTCAGGCGGCACTGATCAGATCAGATCAGATGGACTACTAGATAGAAAAGGGCCGAAGGCAAAGTATAAAAAACAGTTTTACAGTTAGGAACTAAAGCTTTCTAGTCATATTGCCTTTCTCATTTTCTCTGAAGCTATATCCTTTCTTTTATAAAAAGATTTAAGTCCTAAAGACGTGACGCCATTAGATGTACCTACTATATTATTTTTACTTCATAAGCTCATAAAAGCTTACTGCTGAATATAGGCACTCTCCTATTGTTGGAAGTATAATAAAGTTATAGCCTAGATATGTACCACACGCGCACAGGACTCCTCTCATTTCTGAGAGGGCTTTATGCCAAGGTATTGTCCTCCGCGCTACCTATACTGTCCATACTACGTCGGCGTACTTGGCATATCTTCGATTTTTTAAAATTCTCAGACATGCCAACTTCTTGAGAAAACGCCTCAAGATGTTTTTATTGGATGCCGAGCTAGTGGTAAATTAGCACTTAAAATTGCAATTAACAATTTTTGTTTGTGCCTGGGAAGATTGAACCCGGGTTTCTCGCATACTGTGAAATTTACGCCAAGCACTTATCCCATGAACTTTCACAGCTCATTCTTGTTACTTACCAGAAGTCTTGCACTATACAATTAATTTGTTATTTTTTTATGAAATAAAGCTGACAAACAAGCACACAGTCCACCTGAAGGTAAGTGAATGCTCCGGACCATGCGGCCCATGTACATCTACATCTATCCTCGATTAAGAATCAAAATGCAGATGCCTTGTATTCCCTGAGGACTAAGATGTAATGCCTCATTATTAGTATAAAGGGACTCAAATTCTCGAAACTTACCATGCGAAGTACATCATCATGAAACTGTTATTTCGCGCTGTTATTCTGTAAGAACGTAGTTCTTTTCCTTTCAAGCCGATCCATTCGTGCTACAGCCATGGTATAGCTGCACTATAGCTCTACCACATATAAAAGGGTATTAATGTAGATGCCTAAGGGCAACAGCATCAATTTACAATCAGGTGGACTGCGTTTTTGTCCCTCTATAATAAAATATCTAAAAAAAAATCTATTGTAACAAATTTGATAAAAAGCGCTTCATATTTTATTTTAATTTATGCTTTCGATTTGAAAACTTTATTGAAAACGCAAGTAGAGGAGACCGGGGCCACAATGAACAAAAATTGGATTTTTAGTTGTAGCTTCGAAATTATTAAATATGTATTTAGACTTCATTTTTATGTGACATGATGCTTTAACAGCTATCTTTTCTGGAGTATCGGTGAGAATGGCATATTTTAGCCCACTTGCGATTAAATTGAGCTCGCGGTGGAGCTTTTGGCAGAGGTCTTACAGTTCCCATGAAATGACTAACGTCTTTCTAGCTTAGGTCTAGGTTCTTTTGTAACCCATTTCCACAGGTGCACCCGCTTTCGGTTTTTTTACAAAATTTAAAAGTGAAACGTGGAAGAGCTCAAATTCTTTTACTACATATCTGTAAGTTCTGTTTTTCTCCATCACTTCTAGCACAGTCAACTCTTAGACCCTTAGATTTGGTGCCTTGAGTAGTTTTTCATTTACACGTTCTCATGCTGTCATAAAAAACATAATTATTACTTATACACTAACAGTCAGTTACCTTGTTAATATTAACCCTCACACCCGGGGTTGGTATTAACACGTTAATACTAACCCCGCCGATTTGTTTATTATAGCCCCAAAGGCACATTTTTGGTTTTAAATAACATAACAAAATATTGGTTAACAAGTTAGTCAGACAAACAATGAAGCGTTATTAAGTATAAAATATGCTTCTGAGGAAACAAAAAATATAATCATAACAACGTTCATTTTGAGCATAATTCAAGTAATTGTAAAGTTAAAAATTTTCGTTACTTGCGTAAAAGAGTAGTCCGGTTTATAACTCACTCGCACGATCCGCGGAGTACCAATCTCGAGTCATGCGGCGTGATTTAATCAGCGTTTTAAAAATGCGCTGTAGGTTTAGTATGTATAATTTTAGAGAAATTCGCTTGTTAATACTTACCTTCGTTAATTGTAGCCTCGGCTTCCCCTACATAAAGTGTGAAAGCCTTCTTTCGCTTTTTTTTTAGCTTCCGCGGGCGTTTGTTAAACCTTAATCAGAACTGGAAATAAAACGCATCGTAAATGCCTTCCTTATTGAATTACTACATCATAACGAAACATTGTAAAAATTTAGTAGGTACCCTACAGGCATTTAAAGTATAATAACAGAATAATTTTTCACGTTATATTTTAAAACAAAACATTACAACCACAGTGGCATTTTCTCTTGTATGGTGGAGGCTTTTACTATTATATTTACTATTACACAAGGACAAGAACCTAAACCCGGAACAAGTAGTTTACGCAAATATTTATTCCATGCGTGATTCAAACTCGCGGCCCGGTATGCGTATCGCATCGCTATTTTATTAAAATAACGTTACCTCCACACCAGGATTTCTCCTGTATTGTGGAGGCATTTCATATAGATAAATGACAATGTCCAGAATCGCCCTGTGCAATAAAAGCATCGGACATACACGATAATTAATTGTCTATTTTATTATATAAGTTGCACATAATTTTATAACACGGACTAGCTGCATGCCGAAATGAATATTAAAAAGTATTCTATCTGACTAATAACATTAATCACCGCCATCTTCGCCAAACGTCATGTGGTGTCGAAAATGATTAGGATGCCCAATGTTGCATATTTTTAATCTGAATCACATTTTGAATTTATTTCGAATAAAGTGCAAATAGAAGCTTGAATAAAAACATTCGATTACCATTCCTTTATTATTATTCCCTAAAAGTATGATTTAAAAAACCTTCTATACCTAATCAATGAGGTTATACTCGATTTTAAATTATAGGTAGTTAGAATAATGCTGAAGTGAACAAAACCTACATATTTCATCATGATCATTATTATTCAGGGTTTCTAATGACTGTTAAAAGTGTGTGGTTTACTTCTAAATAAACGATCACTAAAGAATTTACAACAATTAATATAAAAAAAAACACTTATTTTTACTTCATGAACTATAAATGTTTTCTTTATAAAAAGTGTTATTATTTATTAATATTGTTACAAGTATAGAAGAAGTAGAGAAGTATCGTGTCATTATAAGTAAAGTAGGACATTGTCATACTTGTTATGGTATTAATATTATCGTATGACAAAAGTTGATGTTATACTGTTTGTAACATATGACCATAGTAAATCTTATTAAATATCAATAAATCGTATCGTATTTAGCACCCCTATTTTTGACTTCACTAAATGGTCACTTGTCAGTCTCTCCATAGACTTAGAATACGCCAGTTTATTTTAAGTCTATGGTCTCTCACTCTGTCAATTACATTGGCGTCGCTGTCGCTCGCTCTTCGTAATTATATCGGTGTGTTTTGGTGACTTTCGGGACTATCTATTGAATATTACGACTTGGCTATTTTAACGGACTCTGATTGCTTTCAAAAACGATTTACCTGGCTGTGATTTTCGTAACTGTACCGCTCAAACGATAACTTGGCACCATAAACGGAGTTACGCATACGCAATGGAAAGTGTATTTTGTAAATTGTGGCTCTGCTGTTGGTTCTATGTTCTTGGAAGATGAACAGATTCGTCACTGTGTACAACAACGGACTGCACCTCTTTTGTAATTACTACTTTGTCTGCATATTCCGATTCTCGTGATGTATTTAGAAGATGAACAATAAACATGAAATTAAATCTGTGTTTTATTTCTAATTCAAAATAATAAGTTAATGTAGGTTTAAAACAACTTACTACCTAACTGGTAAGGCTGGTTTCATAGTCACGCGTTTTAACAGCGCCGTCCAGACGCAAAGGCTTCAATGCACTAGGTAGTAGACGACTATATTCTATGGCATTTATATGTTGCACTTACTTACATTTAGGCTTTAGAACAAAAACTACATACCCAATTATCTAGGTAGGAACTAAAAATAGCTAAATGTTTTGGATATTGTTTTCAGTTTCTTTAAAATCACTCGAGCTATGAAAACCATAATGTTCGTGGTTCGATTATAACCTCAAAATCTGATACTTTTTTTGAAATATATCTATTCTGCAGCTAGTCCTCTTTAAAAATAAGATCATATAGGAATTTACTAACTATCGAAAATACATCACATAATTTTCCGATGCTCTTGGTTACAGGGCGAACAATGTATGGGCGCAGAGCAATGTCCTTTCACAAGGACAAACACCCAGACCCGGAAAACTTATTTGTAGGTAATGCAACTACTTGTTCCGTTCGGGATTTACACCCGCGGCCCCTCAGCGCCGAAACTCATTTTTAATCCACTGCGCCACGGAGCCGTTCGCTTTCTGCTTCTAAAGCGTGACAAATATCCTCACCATGCTATGGAATTGGCTAATATATAGCACTCGACTAATCAAACATAAAAACCTATGCTTATTTTAATGTTTTTGTATAAAAAGTAAAACCCAATACGTCCCACAACTGGGCGTAGTCCTCCTCTCATTTCTGAAAGGCTTGTGGAACAATTAGCTTACCGCGCTGCTCCATAGTCTGAGAGTTGGCGACGAATTTTGGGAAGGTCCTTTTGGCAAGTTGAGATTGTGAAAAAATATAATTTCGTCAATTGGCGAATCCAGTCCCGCGAGTCTGGAAGAGCGTTTGCGGTTATTTCGTTACTGCGCAGGCAAAATTTTTTTGCCTACTTGATTTCTTTTTTATGTTATAACTTTCAAAAAAAATAATCCCAGATGTTTTTGTCGGTTATAAAGTATTACCAGACCTCTCCAAAAATATTTTATGTAAATTCTCAAAAAATATACTATTGGCAAATCTGAAACTTTAATAACGTATTTATTGAGTATTTTTATAATACCTGCAAATCGCCAGACAAATTGAGCGGTTATAAACAATTCCCAGACGTGAATAAAGTTACAAATGAATACGACAAAAAAGTCTAACGCGCAGCCATGAGTCATATAAAGATAGCTTATCGAGGCATGCAGGCAGCTGGGGCTTTGCTTCACAGCTGTGATTGGTTATTGAGAAACCGCGTGTTGCCAGTATAGTTCCGGCTCGGAGTTCACAACAGATTATTTTGTGTGAGAGCAATCGTAGCATCGTGAAAAATTATCTAGTGTTTTTATATCTTTTTTAAAGACTTTAAAAATTAAATTCTTGTTTTGGGATTTAGCATGTATTTATTCGCATATGACCATGTAAATATCTGTGTATATAGTTTGAATTGTTTTAGATCAGTGCTGTAATAATTTGTATAATAACTATTAATTTTAACCTAGTAAGGCTTGGACTTGGTGGACTTGGACCGCCCCAGTTGCCAAATCGAATCTGTGTTGCTTGCTGTTGTGAAATTTAGCTACCACGGCACTTTTCATATATAGCATAGAGATTAGAGATATTTGCACACATAATTCGTTATTTCAACATGCTAATTTTGCTATAAATCCCTAACTATCTATTGATTACATTTATTGCATCTAGTTATTGCAGACTTTTTTTTAAGTAAAAACCAACTACCGTGATTTATTAACTAACGAAATGACATTCTGTAGATGAATACAAATCTAACGAGGCCATCAAGCCTTTTATGTTACTAGGGACCACGAAATAATAGACAAATAAACCTAATACATACTTTAAAATATAAAACATCATATTATACATGCAATATGAAACACCTTTAAATTTTACCTTTCATTAGAAATACAATATTTTTAAATAGTTTTACTCGTTTTTAAAGGCTTTTATTTAACTTGCAATGTATGTTTGTTAGGGTCAAATTTTGCAAATGAATTTTAAAGCTGTTACCCTCAACCGATTGATCTGAAATTTTGCATACTTACATTTTTAGTTTGGACTACAATGCATGGTTAGCTAAGAGACGTTATACTAAATCCAATATGGCGGACGACTCAAGATGGCGGTCTAATTAATTTCTATGGACTCCCATGATATGGGTATCAAAAAATGAAAGGGTTTGCTGAGAAAAATACGAAAATAAAATGACGTCACTCTAAATCCAATATGGTGGACTCCCAAAGATGGCGAACTATGTTTTTTTATTCACACCCATGATATGGATATCAAATGAAGGGGATCGCTAAGAAGAATACGAATAAAATAATGTCCGCGTTCAGCTCTTCGAGGAGATGGTGTACTACTACCCGACTACACGGTAAGACGTAGCGGGATTGCGTCTTAACTAATATCGGCCTACACCCTGGACTATACTAGCCATGGTGAAAAAAATTCAAAATGGCGGAAAACAAGATGGCCGCTATACCATCATAAAAAATAATAATTTACATACAACATAAAATACAAGAAAATATAATAAACAGATCGTTAGCAATTCGTCGCAAATATACGGTACGCTCCCCGATGATGTTTTTCTCAAAAATCCTATAAACTACAACGGTTGCCACATTACCAAAGGAAACGACGTTTCGCTAGAGTAAAATCTTTACTCTCGATCCAATCAGTATTTTATAGACGTGCTGACACGGCCAATCCTGACATACGACCGTCCTTGGGCGTGTGTCTTCGTGAGTTCCTGTAACAAACACTATTAATCACCAATTTTTCTGCTCATCTATCGCGACATGAATAGGTACACTATGCCTTTCTTTGGCCATTTACACACATATTATACGCAAGGCGATTACGTTTGACCTAATGCAAACTAACACTAGCTAAGGCGTCCTTTTGACCAGCCATCATCTCATATGACCTCCCCGGTACATCTCTAAACATTTCGAACTTTAAAATATAAATATTAGTACAAGAACAGAAGGATCACTCTCAGATAGCAAACTTGCGAGTTTAAACCTAGTTATAACGTCTCTAATTTTCATAATACTTTGCACTCCTCGGAAGCGACCTTCGTGAAATTAGCCTACCGATTAAATCGTCGAAAAAAATAATAATGCGGCGCGCGTATTAAATGAAAATGCACCTTACGTCCGCGTGCGACAGTCTGTATCACTTAGCACGTTAAGCGCATTTATTAAGGCCGCTCCTACTATAGGGTTAAGTGTTGTGAGAAAACAAATTGAATCCTTTGATATTAGTTGGTAGTAGAATACACCGAGGTGTTATGCAATGTATTAGTAGTTTGCTGATAATACAAAGAAACATTATTGTTTGTTTACTGTTTCATTATGTTACATTATTGTGTAGTTAATATCTTTTTCAGCACAGAATGATACGATAGTGCGTTCAACTTTGAAAAATTCTAGTGAAAAAGCTAATCAATTTTACCGCGCCAAAAAGCTGTCGATCGATCATGCGTTTCAATAAATTTTATATTTTGAAAAATAAGGTCCTTCATTGGCGCTCAGTCGGTGTCGCGTCAAGTGACAAGTATGGACGCGTACTTAAAGACGGGACGGGAGGCACCTAAGTATTTATTTAAATAACTTAATTGATAGATTTTAATATGTTTTATTTGCATTTATTTCAAAAGTATCCTAAAATGTAGAATTAGTTTTTATTTTCAATCAAAATTTGAAAAAGTTGGGTTCTGAAAGTACCTAAATTTATAAAACACGATCATGCATGTCAGCACGGTGTTTGTTTTTTGAATATTCTAAGTAATGTGAATTTTTAGTTCCTTTTAGGGCCTTTGACTTCAGAATTGGTTCATGAACTCATCGGTGATGGTTATAGCTCGGAGCTCGAAGATTCAGATGGCGAAAATCTTCTCAGCAGAGCAGCTGCGGCAGAACAAACTAGCACAGAGGATGAAATGGACTCAGATATTGAGTCCACCGTAAGACCTTTCGCCGGGCGGGGGTTAGTCTACTCCTAATTCTCACATTTTTACATTATCAGTAGGACTAGATTAACACCTATTCTGCTCTCCTGTCCGGCAAGTAGTTTGGCGAATGGCTCTGTGGGAGAGCGCAGGTAGTGTTGATCCCCATGGCAAGTCTGGGGAGTTCTTCCTTCACGTGGTTGCCGCCTGTTATTTGGTCTGGTTCAATAGGAAACAGACAGAACAGAAACACTCAGACGATCCTCATTTTATTTCTTTTTATCCCACCCCCTTTTTTTCTATCTTAACCCAATCTTAGGTGTTAAGCGTACCGTGCCGATGGATGCGTGGCTGGGGGGGAGTCCAGTCGCAAACGTTGCCTACCCCAGGGCGATTCGGGTAGTATTTTAGCCCTTCCCCTGGCACGCGGGGCTCTGCCGGGGGTGACCGAATTTTTCCCTAGCTACTCGTGGGACCAAAATGGACGAAGATCGACATTTAGAAAAAATTAACTCTCCTTTAATGGAACTGACTCTAGGTCTGGAAGAGTCTCTTTTAGCCTCACCAACACCTTGCAATCCTACGCCCCAACCTGGGACGAGCCGAGAAGTGGAGGGCACGTCTGCAGCCGAACCACAGTCGGAAACGAACCAGGGAGGGGAAGAGAAAAGGTTCACTAGGCCTTATGAGCTTAGTGGGGCACTGAAGAGGTACCGAAGACTGATAGCAGCTGAGATAGGAGCCGAAGAGGCCCTCTCTCTCTGTTAGAAGCCCTGGGACGAATTTCCTCTGCCCAAACCGACTGCGTTTCATCGCCTCCGGAATCGCCCCTTAAGACCAGCCCAGGAAATCTGTGAAGCTGGCAACGGGGGAGATGAAGCTCAGCTTCAGTGCCGTAGCTGGCTCGCGCGTGTAGAAATTCGCAATTCGAATCCTATGCGTGTGGAGCAAATGCGGCCTGTCCACTGGGCACTAACGCAGGTTATCGCTAAGTCTGCCTGTGGAGCGCAGCCGGGAATGGGACTAAAATTTTCGGGTTTCACCCAAAAGCCAGGTTGGAGTCGGGTAACGTGCCTGAATAAATCAAGCCAGGACTGGATTGTGGTTGAGATCGGAAAACTGACACCCTGGCCGGAGGCAGAGCTCTTGATAATACCCGAAAGAGAACTGCCTAAACCTCAGCTGGGCATCACTTTTCTGCCCCGCAGCGAAGCTGACTCTCCAGAGGAGGCGGCTGTGCTGTTGAGGGCACAAAAAGAAGGGCTCCATACCAAGTTCTGGAAAATCCTCCACCGTAAGGACGAGGAGAATGGGTTCCTAGTAACCTTTTCTCTATACGACCCATCGGCGGAGGCTCTCCGGGCGGCAGGCGGCAGAGTCGTCCTTGGCTTTAAGATGGTAACTTTTAAGGTAAGGGGAGGCTCTGACGCGGCAATGGAGCCTGAACGGCCCCAACTCCAATACCCCCAGCCCTCCACCTCGAGGGGTGAGACTGGAACGACATCAGCGAGAGTGACTGTGACCCAAGGCGCGAATCTTGCCTCGGTCTGAGGGCCTCCGCTGGTGTCGGCCAGGGGTAAGGGAAAGGGAGGTGGGAGCGGTAAACCAAAAGGTACGTTGGGGGTCAAGAGCGCCGGTAAAGGACGTCTTCGTCCTAAGCAGGCGAAAACGACCCCTGCCCCCCCACGCCTATAAATGGCTAACCCCAAGGGTAATACGTGGGTCCTCGAGGCAAATCTTCACCATGCAGCAGCTGCTTCTGCCGTGGTGGAGGTTTGCTTCGCAGAGGACAACATCGACCTCGCCCTCATACAAGAGCGTTGGGTGGCCAACGGTCAAATTCTGGGATTGTCGGCTGCCGGTAAGATCTTAGTCAATACTAAAGGCAGTAGACCCAGAACTTGTATAATTTACAATAAAAATATTGAACTTTTAGCTGTTCCAGGGTATTGCAATGACGACCTGGTTAAAGCCTTTATAAACCTTAAAGGATGCACAGGGGCCAGAGTAATCATTTGCTCAGCCTATCTTCCCGGAGAGAACCCTGATCCTACCATCGAGTTAGAGCGAGTGGAGGACTTCGCCCGTAAGCACAATACCGAACTTGTGGTGAGATGTGATGCTAATGCTCACCACACAGCATGGGGAAGCACTAACATTAACGAAAGAGGTGAGTTACTTTTTGACTTTCTATCCAATCGCCTGGTAAGCCTAAACTTAGGGTGTACACCAACCTTTGTAACGCGTGCTAGAAGTTTTAGATATAACCTTTGCTACCAATAACATATCCAGGCGGATTACTGACTAGCATGTTAGTAGTGAATACTTGATGTCTGATTACAGACACATTAAAATTATGATTATGGCATTGCCAACTTATGAAATTGTTGCTTTTAGGGATCCAAAAACGACCTCCTAGGATGTATATAGAGATTGCCTAAGGAGGAATTTGGAAACGTTTCCTAAAAGCATAAAACTATTGAAGGTCTGTAGTTAGCGGCGGAGACGGTAACCGTAGGTATCCGTGAAGCCTTCGAAGACAGTTGTCCCGTCAAAACCAAGACCTCAACACGAAAAGTTCCCCTTGGTGGAACACTAAGCCAAAGCAGCTTAGGGAAAAGTCCAGGAAACTATTCAATAGGGCTAAAAAAAAACAAAAAATGGGATATTTATAGTGCAGCCCAAACCGATTATAATAAAGAAATTAGGAAAGCTAAGAGAGCATCGTGGAGGAAGGAAGTTGAGTCTTTGCCTCACAGTGCAAGACTACACAAATTGCTATCGAAAGCTAAACCTAATCAAATCGGGCTTCTTAGAAAGCCTGATCGTAGCTTCACTAATAATGAAACGGAAACACTGGATCTACTAGCGTCAACCCATTTCCTAGGGTCACATATGACTCTTGCCTTGAACTCTTTCAGAGCCCTACGAAGGCCTTGTAATGAGGACTGGTGTAGGGCTTACAAAGATAATAAGGCCAAACCTGGTGTAGTGACTCCTTCAAACCATATAAGACAAGTGGGGAGGATGGAATAATGCCCATCCATCTACAGAGGGGTATCGATATCCTTCTTCCTTATCTGGTGAAAATCTTCAAAACGAGTTTTGCATGGGGATATATTCCAGAACGATGGACAATTGTCAAAGTTCTATTTATACCTAAGGCTGGTAGAAAGGACTACGCTTTACCAAAGTCCTTTATACCTATAAGCCTTTCTTCCTTTCTTTTTAAGACATTGGAAAAGGTTATAGATGGATATAGTAGGGATGTAGCTCTAGCTGCGAGACGTATACACTACATCCAGCATGCATACCGCAGAGGCAAATCTACGGAAACAGCCCTGATCAGTGTTATTGACAGGGTCGAAAAAGTGCTGGAGGATAAAGAAATAGCTCTTTGTGCCTTTTTAGACATTGAGGGTGCCTTCGACGGTAGCCCTTCATCACTGCTGGTTAGGGGCCTGACATCTAGAAATGTTGACCCCACAACCATCAGGTGGGTGAAGTCGATGCTCTCAAACAGAAAGCCAAAAATAGAGCTGTTTCAAACTTCGATTGAGATTGCAACTACAAGAGGCTGTCCACGAGGTGATGTTTTGTCACCCCTCCTTTGGACTCTTGCGGTTGACCAATTATTGTACAAGATGGTAGACCTTCGCATTGTCACACTGGGTTTTGCCAAAGTACTTTATCATTAATCATACAAAGAGCCCTAAACACCATAAAAAACTGGTGCAGTGATAACAGTTTATCAGTTAATGCTGATAAAACTGTTATAATACCCTTTACCAAAAAGAGACGATTGGCCAAAAATGGACCTCAACGTAGGCTTTGGAATTTATGGGGAGAGATCCAAATTCAAAATTAGTATGAATTTGGGTAGATTCACCTCTATCTTCCAGGCAGAAATTTTAGATTTTAGTACTTATATCATCATAACCTGTAGAATTTGTATTATTTTAAGGAATTAATTATTTTTATAATGTCAGTGTTATGTATTGGAACTAAATAAATAGAATTGGGATAAAATGTCAATTGAGATGCATAGTCATTATTGGTTGTTATTTTATTTGATGTTTTAATATCATTAGTTAAATTTATAAAGTAATTGTTAAACACATGTGCTATTTTATCTGACTGATAATATGTATTGTCACTAGTAGTTATTGTAGTTATGTCATTAATAACTGCCACATCGTTACTAACGTTTTTTATTATTCGCCAAGCTGCCTTATTTTTGTTGTTAGAGTTGAGTAGGTAGCGTGTATTGACAAGTTTCTAGGCTTGCAGTATGCATTTCCTTAAAATGTTTGTATATTTGTAACATATTTTAATTTTTTTTTTTTTGTGCTGCCATAAGAAGGTATTTCAAATTTAAACGTCTTTTATTAATGCTACATTTTTTAATACCCCGTGTAATCCATTTGTCCTTAATAGGTTTATTTATTATTTTTACAATTATTTTAGGGAAACACAAATATAAGGTGTAAGTATCATGAAAGTAGTTGAAACCAAGTTGTATCCTCGGCTTCATAAACATCAGCAAATGATAGGGCTGAAATATAGGGCAGAATTTTTTTCACGTTTTCATTACTTTTTACTTTTTCATTACTAAGACTATTCAAATTTTTGAAAATAACGTTCTCGTTGTCAAGTCTTTCTTTAACGTACGTTGAAATAATGAGTGTATTTGAAATCAATTTATAAACACAGTCGTTTTCAATTTTTCGCCAAGTTTATTGCAATTAACACAACACTAATTATACTGAAAGTTTCCAGTTTTAGATTTTGTTTTCATTCACAGCTTTAGAAAATGTCAATAAAGTTATTTAATGTTCGGTAAGTTTGTAATTTATTTTTCTTAGAACACTTGATAGTTGTTTATAACCGCGTAAGTTTGAGGTTGATATTTGAAATATTACTTAATTATAATGCAAGTGATGATATTTGAAATATTACTTAATCATGTAACAATAAAACTCTTACTTCTTTTCTGATATTTTAACGTCGCACTGAATGAGTTAATTTTAAAATTAATGATCTAGAAATATTTTTAAATTTTAAAATATACGGACTCGATACCGCAACCGCGAGCGCGCCCTCTGTACTTTACTTTTCTGAAGGATGAATGCTCTGTGGCAATTATAGCTATAGCTGTTTCCCCAAACCTTTATATTATATCCCAACCTAGATTCCACCAGTGCGTGATATACTGTTTTTAGTTCATCATCATCATCATTACAGCCCTTCACAAGTCCACTGCTGAACATAGGCCTCCCTCACGGAATGCCACAAAGCACGGTCCCGAGCCACCTGCATCCATTGACTTCCTGCATGTCTTACCAGGTCGTCACTCCATCTAGTGGGGGGACGCCCTACACTTCGCCTGCCGGTACGAGGCTGCCACTCGAGAACCTTTCATCGGTTGTCGATTCTTCGAGCTATATGGCCGGCCCATTGCCACTTCAGCTTACTAATCCTTTGGGCTATGTCGGTTACTTTGGTTCTACTGCGGATATCCTCATTTCTAAGTTTATCACGCAGAGAAACCCCGAGCATAGCCCTCTCCATAGCTCGCTGAGCGACCTTGAGCTTCCTCATACGGCCAGCAGTGAAGGACCACGTCTCAGTTCCGTATGTCATCACTGGCAACACGCACTGGTTGTACAGCCTCGTTTTCAAGTTTTGAGGTATACCTGACGAAGATGTGCCGTAATTTCCGAACGCTGCCCAGCCGAGTTGAATCCGTCGATTGACCTCTCGGTCGAAGTTGGACTTACCTAGTCGGACTATTTGTCCCAGGTAAACATATTCGTCAACAACTTCGAGCTTAGTGCTCTAACAACTACCGGCATAGGTGTGACATGGACATTAAACATGATTTTGTTTTGTCCATGTTCATCTTGAAACCTATCCGTTGGGAGACACTATTGAGGTCATTGAGCATAGTGCTTAGGTCCTCCAGCGATTCTGCCATAAGGACTATATCGTCGGCAAATCGAAGGTGAGTGATGTATTCGCCATTGATGTTAATACCGTATCCTTTCCAGTCCAGTAGCTTGAAAACGTCTTCCAATGCAGCGGTGAAGAGTTTCAGGATATTACGTCACCTTGTCTTACACCTCTGCAGTTGGATAGGTTTCTACTCTGGTTCTGTACTCGGATAGCCATCGTAGCCCTACTGTACAAACACTTCAGCACCTCGATATACCGACAGTCCACTTGGCACCGCTGAAGGGACTGCAGCACCGCCCAGATTTCGACGGAATCAAAGGCTTTCTCATAGTCGACATACGCAAGGCAAAGTGGCAGATTGTACTCGTCGGTCTTCTGTACAATTTGCCGAAGGGTATGTATGTGGTCTATGGTGCTAAAGCCTTTTCGGAAACCGGCTTGTTCGGGAGGCTGGAAGTCGTCGAGTCTGCATGCGAGACGATTCGTAATGACTCTCGAAACCAGCACGTAGACGCGGCTCAGAAGGGAAATCGGTCTGTAGTTCTTCAAGAGAGCGTTGTTGCCTTTCTTGAAGAACAAGACCACCGCACTTCTACTCCACGCCTCCGGTGTAATGCCACCATGGAGGACGGAATTAAAGAGCTTCTGAAGGACTTCAAGTACGGGTTTTCCACCCGCTTTCAGAAGCTCCGCTGTAATTCCATCCTCGCCTGGGGCCTTGCCGTTTTTAAGGTGCTGGAGAGCCATTTTAATCTCGCTCAGACAGACGTCCGGGATATCATCGGAATAGTGTCGGATAAGACTTGCTCTTGGATCGTTACTCACAATTGCGTGTGGCTCCAACGATGACGTGTACAGCTGCCCATAGAACCTCTCAATCTCATTCAAAATCTCAGGTGTCCCGGAAACGATGCTGCCACAATCGGTCTTCAGCTTCGACAGTTGGCTCTTTCTGGCAGACAGATCTCTGGCAAAGACTTTGGAGCCCTGGTTCCGCTCGATCGCTTCTTCAATACGAGCTGTATTGAAGTTGCGCAAGTCCCGCCGCATGCATTTGGAGATCTGTCTGTTCAGTTGCCTGTATACTGTCAAATCTGTTGAAGACTGCAGCTTCATCTCCCGTCTAACAACCATGAGATTAAGAGTGTGATCGGAGAGTTTTTGTGTTCTTCTGCGACGGGCCTTACAGAACTTAGCTCCGACCACATATCGTCCACTTCATTGCAAACTTCTAAGCACTGAAAACGATTTTGTAATTCGAGCTGAAAGTTTTCGGGACTTTGGATTAGAGCACGAGGGGGACGGAGCGTTGACTTCATTAGACGTGACCTCTCCAACTTAACGTTTAGGTTTAGTGTGCCTCTCACTATTCGGTGGTCGCTGCCAGTTTTCACCCTCGCGATCACTGAGACATCACTCAACAGTTGTCGTCTGGTCGTCATAATGAAGTCAATCTCATTTTTTGTCGAACCGTCGGGGCTCGACCAGGTCCACTTCCTGTGGGGCCGCTTTTGGAAGAAAGAGTTCATCATAAAGAGTCCCTCTTTCTCCATAAAGTCGGCCAGCTGCTGGCCCCTTGGGTTCCGTTGCCCTATTCCGAATTTCCCTACTTTCAGCTCACCGCTCTCTCTTGTGCCTAGTTTTGCGTTGAAGTCTCCCATTAACACCGTTTTGGAGGAATGCATGGCTCTAGAGATATCCTCATACATTTCCTCCACCTGCTCATCCGGGTGTGCCGAGGTTGGTGCGTAGACCTGTATGACCTTCAGCGAATACCGTTTGGTGATTCTGAGTATAAGGTACGCAACCCTCGTCGACACACTCCCGATCTTTACAACGTTGTTAACGAGAGACTTGTGGACGATAAATCCGACACCTCCTTGGGAGAGATGGTCGCCCTCCCGGTGATAGAATAAGTTGCCGGAATCGAGGATTACCGTGTCCTCCCCCTCTCTTCGGACCTCGGATAGTCCTATTATATTCCAGCGTAACTTATCTATCTCTTCTTCCAGCTCCAGGATCTTCTCGTCAGTCCTCAGGGTGCGTGCGTTATATGTTGCCAGGTCGAGTCGTCGTAGGTGGCAACCGAACCTCCACCGGAGATTCTTAGCACCCCCTGCCCCGCCGTTACCATGGTCGCCACCGTAGCCAGGAATAGCGGGGCCGCCGGGGACTGGGGGCCGTTTATTTGTGTCGTCGCTCATGGAGGGTATATTGCCATAGTTGCCACGCTTGGCGAGCGGGTTGGCAACCGCAGTTTTTTATTGCTTTTGGCTTTTATCAGAAAGATGCTGCTGCCCATCTTCTGTATCAGTTTCCTTTGTCACCTCTTACGACACCCACGGGAAGATATGGGGCAGTGGGTATTCTTACCCGCCACTACACGGGATCGCCACTACACGGGATACACTGTTTTTAGTTGGTACAAATCAATTTTAAACCTTTGGCTTCTAAGTGCGTAAAAAACAGAAGATATAGATGCATCAATTGCGGCCATTCTTCCTTCCAGTTTAATTGAGAATCATATTCATTCCTAAGAATTTTACTGTATTTACCAGTTTGATTTTATCGCTTTTTAATTTGTTGTCTTATTTATCATTGTTTCGAGATGTTTTTATAAATAGTATAATATTAGTTTTATTAGTATTAGTAATTAAATTATTCGCTGTGAACCAATTAAAAGGTTTTTTCACACTCCTATTTACATTTGCTGTCAATTCTTTTAAATCTTTTGCCCCTATTATAACGTTTGTGTCATCAGCGAATACTACGTGTCCCGCATCGGGCTGCGCTTTGCTCATAAAGTTTAACAAGTCATTTGTAAAAATAATATATAATATAGGACCTTGTATTGAACCTTGAAGCACACCGCGTCTTATACTTGTCATTTCACAGTCACGTCTTACTACATCCCCAGGACGGCAAACCTTACCAAAAATTGTAGTCAAGCACTGACTTGTTACGATGGTTGGCAATCCGATGCAGTGGAGCCTTTAACCAGATCCGCCGCTAGGGTATCCTAGATTGGCTACATCTTAACATACTAGAAGATCAGAACATACTAGAAGCCACCCAAGAAGATTAGCCAGTTCTCACAATCCGTGTAAAAGAGTGTAATACTATTCACAAATTGTATTAATTCACAAATTGTACACTCTTCCATCTATAATATAGATGGAGGAGTGTACAATTTGTGAATGTGATCTCTCTTACATAAGACTTTAAAATTAAACGTGATAAAATCCGTGAAATTAGTTTTATCCCATGTATAGTATTCGCGTTAATTTAAGAAATCTTTACATAATATTTACGTTAAACTAATATCAAATTAATCCAAAACGTTACCCTATACAAACTACGCGATACACGAGAAAGTAAACATTTTATCTTGTAAATTTAAGTTAAGCAAGTTAAGTTTTGTAAAACATCCAGTCGCCAAATAACTACATATTTGCTGGCCCTACAAATATTTACGTACGTTTTTAGAACCCGCGGACACGCAGCGCCAAAGGTAATTAAGGTTTACTCACTACGCTACCGCGCCGTCAATTGTAATTTTAATACATATTTGTTAATAAAATTTTCCTTTATTTTAAGTGGAAAATTATCCTAATATTTATGTAATATTTTAATTAATTACATGGTTTTATTAACGGCCTTTAAATATTATGATAACGTAACCATTGAGAGCTTAAATAATTCAATCGTATTGCGGCATTAATGCAACTGTAGCAACGTGCGTGATGTTGCGGTTTACCTAATTATTCATTCATAAAATTACGCTATCACATTGCGTAATTTTACAACCTTGAGTTGTTTTTGAGAATGGCTTTTAATTTTTTTTTGCATTAATTACCGAGAGTAGACCATATTTGGCACCGGCTCATGGTGTGGCCATATGCACAAACGGGCTTTTGCACCTTCACTTTTTGCTACGCACCGCTAACACTTTTTGGCCTGGCGCTAACTGACTGGGCCGACATAGCAATTTAGGCATTTAAATTAAGAAAAAAGTCGAGAATAAAATAAAATAGAATACAATAGAATAGAAAATAATAGAATAGAATATGATACTGGTTAAATGTCTCACTCTTTCGCTCTTACGGCTTTAAGACTATGAAACAAAATACCTCTTGACATTAGAAAAGCTTCCAACAAGTTTCTCTTCAAAAACAAAGTTCGTGAACATTTAAGTAAAGCATTTCAAGTGTGAATTAACGCTTTTTCCTAAAGAATGATTCTATCGTCACATATTTTCCTTATTTAAGTAAGGCATTAAGTCCGCCATATGAGCGATTTTATTTTTTGTGCATAAAAGTTTAAATAATAAAAAAAAATGGAATAATAAAATATTTTATATTGATAAAAACATTTGTCCTGTAATCCGAGAGAAAAGCCATGGGTCAAGTTAAACAAAACCACGAAAATAAAAACACAATATCTATCCACAAACACAACCACAATTCCAAATGTTCATGACAAGTTGAAACTCCCAAGTTATAAGTCTCCTTCGGAACAGGCAATAATCAATGACCATACAGCCTATTCAATCATGTCGAATAATATTTAAATGATGATTTTGTGTAATAACATAGCCTATTCAATCGTTTTTCTAAATAGTTTTCTTTTATTCGATCTCGACAGATTCGCTTCAATGTTTCATTATTATGATTTTTTGGATGATTAATTCTATTTATTAAAAAATAGGCTTCATTATCTATTGCCATAGACAAAATACAGAAAATATTTAAAAACGTTTCGTTTCTGCTATAGTAAAAGCATCAGCTTTCTTTTTTTAGTTTTAAAATATGTTTTTATGATTATCCCATGTATTACAGGAATAAAAACCATTTATTTATGCTTATAATTTATCGTTTTATTACCTACATATATTATATAACTGTTACGAACGATGTCAAGCACCCAATTTCATACATCTCCTTTAGTTTTTCTTATACTCACAACGCCTATGGTAGATAAAGAGATAAAACAACTGAAAAGTACTCAAAGTGTGGGCGACGATGGTATCTGCACCAAAATTATAATGTATGTGTCCCCGTCAATTGCTGCTCACTTAAGCTACATAATGAATTTATGCAATTCTAACGGAATATAACCTGAAAAACTTAAAACTTCTATTGTTAATCCATTCCACAAAAAAGATGACAAAAAAATGGGAAACTATAGACCGATAGCATTTATACTTATCTTTTCAAAATTATTTGAAAAAGTAATATATAGTTGACTACACAGTTATTTCGAAAAATATAATATTTTAGTAAGCGAATAAAAAGGATTTCGAAACAGTAAATCTATAAATACAGCTATTATGACTTAATTAAAACTATTCTAATCAGTATGGACAAAAGAAATTCGTCTTTATGGATATGAGTAAAGCTTTTGACTGTGTTGACGATAAGATACTGATTCAAAAACTAAGTATTTATGGCATAAGAGGTAAAGCGCTAGACCTCATTTCTTCATATATGGACAACAGAAAACAAATAACAGAAATTACACAAATATTGGGGCCAACACATATTGGAGCCAACACGCATCGGGGCAGCGCGGCGGACACTTCCTTGCCCTAAAACCCTCTCAGAAATGAGAGGAGGCCTGTGCCCAGCAGTGGGATGTATATAGGCTGTAATTTTACTTTATTTTACACAAATACGCCAGAAAACACGAAATTAAATCAAATATAGGTCTTGTAAAATAAAACACTCTCGATTGTTCCACGTCTATTCAAAAGCCTTGCCTAAGTATCTACACACTTTTGACATATCTCTCTCGTAGGTAAATGCAACCTACCCTACATACTATATAATATATTACACCTTCCTCCTTAGTTTAACAAATGACAAGTCTCACACTATACATTAAGTAACAATGAAGTACAATGTATAACTTAACATGAAATCATGAATAACAGGGAACACTTAATAATTAACTTATAGTAATCAATCAAACTCTGGAAACCGTATTGGTGGTTTCCTGTTTCTTATGGGATAGCGGCGTGTCAGTCCGGGCGTACAACTTTGTGGTTGTATGGCATTATTAATATCTGGCGTTGTCGAACCCACCTGGACTCCTGCACCCTCCTTCATTGAGCCTGTTGACTGCTCCGAAACTTCGCCTGGTTTATCGCTCTGCCTGGCTATTGCATCTAGAAATGGGTTAAATGAACTGCGTCTGCATTTTTCACTATGTGTGGGCGTGTCATTCAAAGTAACATTAAATGCATGTCTTAATTGGTCTGCGTGTCTATGGTGTACGATTCTGTCAGTACCTAAAATTTCATAATCCGTATTATCCAACTTACACTGACCTTTTCACCATTTCCTTCCCGCGCCATAGTTATGGTACCAAATTGTGTCCCCTTCCCTAAACTTCCGATGCAGACCGCCTGCTGCTAACTACTGACGTTTCTGTGAGATGTGAACGCGATCTGCTTGCTCGGGTTTTAAGCAGTCAAGTCACATACGTAACGCGCGGCCTTGTAATAATTTAATTGGACTCTCTCCCGTGGTACAGTGTTCAGTATTTCTATATACCAAAAAAAATCTTAGAAGCGCAATGTCCACGTCTAAGTTTTGTGATGTAGCCTTTTTAATTACGTTTTTGCAGGTTTTAACCGCATTTTCAGCTGCTCAATTGGGTGAAGGATGATACGGCGCTGAATACGTCTGTTCTATTCGGTTATTCGCCCAAAATTGTTAAAATTCTGAACTCGTGAAGGGTGTGCCGTTATCTGAAACTAATGGTTTTGGTAAACCGAATCGAGACTATAATTCTCTTAATGCTTTAATCGCCAATTTGGAATTGGTAGAATTAATTTTAATTACTTTCAACCATTTAGAGCAAGCGTCTATTACCACCATGTATACGTTCCTTGCGATTGAGCCGAAAAGTCTATATGTAAGCGAGACCAAGGACGATCCGGCCAAGGCCACGGGTGGATGACGTGGGCAGGCGGTAAATCCGCCGTCTCTGCACACACTCGACACGACCGACATAACTTCTTTATTTCTTCATCAATACCCGGTGCTAAAATTTTAGTTTTAACCATACCCATGTGAGAGTCGTGTAACTCATTTAAAACTTTAACCCTACAGACACTAGGAATTACTAGCCGGTGACCCCACATTATACAACTTAGTTCCGAATAAAGTTCGTTCTTTCTATTTAAATATGGTTTTAATTCTTTAATATCCACTTCAGACGGCCAGCCGTCTCTTGTTTAACTAATGACTCTGCTTAAAATAGGATCGTTTATGGTTTCCTTTTTAAGTGAATTAGAATCTAAATGCAAATATGTTTGTTCCAGCACATCAAATTGTTCAGAGAAACCAGTTTCTTTATAAGTTTTTATCATACGAGATAACGCGTCGGCTGTATTGCGATCAGTACTTATAAATTCAATTGTAAAATTGTATGACGACACTATTAATGCCCATCGCTGCAATCTACTAGCAGTCATTTTAGGAATACTATGACCTGGGTCAAAAATGCTTACCAAAGGCTTATGATCTGACAGCAGTATAAACTGACGGCCAAACAGATATTGGTGAAACTTTTTGATTGCGAATACAATTGCTAAAGCCCCTTTTTCTATTTGAATATAGTTTATTTTGGCGAATGTGAGTGCACCTAAAGCATACGCGACAGGGCGCTCACGCTCACTCCGCCTCTGCACCAGCACCGCCCTCATTCAGTGCGCACTGTCATCGCACGTCACGACGATTGGAACTTGCGGGTCGTAGTGATCTAACACTTCAGCGTTACTCAACATGTTTTTTACATTTTGAAAAGCTTGCTTCTGATCTTTTCCTCAAAACCAATGGCTACCTTTTTTGTAAAGACTGTATAACGGATTTAAATAAAAGCTCAAATTTTTCACAAATCTATAATAAAAATTAACCATTCATAAAAATGACCGTAATTCGGATACGTCAGTTAGTTCTCGCATATGTAAAATCGGTTTAATCTTTTCTAAATCTACCTTTATACCATCTTTATTAACAATATAACCAAGATATTTTATCTCGTTCGCAAAAAACACGCACTATTCTTTCCTAATCTTTAATCCGTATTCGTTCAACGAAGATGTTCTTTTTCAGATACACTAAAAATCCAAATATCATCTAAGAAGACTACCGTATTAGGTATATATTTAAGAAGGTTTATTCGTTGAAAAATACCAGGGCTCGAAGCCAATCGATAAACAAGACGATTGTATATATAAAGACCCCTGTGTGTATTTATTACCGTATATTTCTTTGATTCATCTAACTATACTTGGTTATAGGCCTGAGATAAGTCAAACTTACTGAACCAAGTACAACCGCTAAGATTCGCTAATAAGTCTTCGATCTTAGGAACCGGGAATTTATCCACCAATTAGACACGATTCAATGTTACCTTGTAATCCGCAAAAATGCGAAGCGATCCATCAGGTTTGTTAACTAAGACCAGTGGAGAGGCCCAGTTGGAGGAGTCAACCGGCTCGATGACACCAGCCTGTGACAAATACATCCTGTGACAAATACATAATTTCTAGGAATTAATATTGACTATGACCTATCATGGAATACACGTCTGGATAATATCTATAAAAAAATCCTCAATTGCTCTTTACAAACTTTCCAAGGTTGTCAACAAAGGCGCCGTTTTAACTGCCCTTTCCGGACTTGTTGCACCTATCCTAAGATATGGTGTAATATTTTGGGGCAACTCGGTAAATTAGGAATTTGCATTCAAAACTCAATAGAAATGCATCAGAGCAATGTGCATTCTGGATAATACTACAAGCTGTTAAACATACTTTAAACACTACATAATATACAATATTTTATTAAATACAATATTAAAAATATATATATCTATAATTTAAAAAAAAAACAAAAACTAGAAACTTAATTATCATAGAGTCCTGCTCCACGCGGTATCGTGCCAAGAACGCTGGCTGCGTTTCCCCGCTGAATATACATAGCCTTTGAGCGAGAAAAGAACCAGCCCTCTTATCACTAGCAGCAACGATCAGTCGCGGATGGAGTTCCTTTAGGAACTTCACCGCACGAGAACCATACGCACCGATAGTCTCTACAGCAAATGGCACAAATATGTAGTCATCTCAAATAAATCATTCATCTCATCTCAAAAAAGTCATCTCAAAAAAAAATGTAGTTCAGCTGCCTCTGATGCCGCCCCGGCCCTAAACGAGGTACCCCTCAGATGAGAGGCCGCCAAAGTGTCTACGCAAGTAGCATCCCACACTAGGGCTTTACCTCTCTCCCAAGGGGCCAATATCATACCTTCGGGTCTCTTGCCATCGTCTCTAAATATTCCACAAGGCTCTAAAACCAAGGGAACATTTAAAGAGACAAGAGCCCTTCGTATGACATCTTTCAAAGAACCGTGCCGTGAAAACCTACCAGCACTTTTCTTACATGAAAGTCCGTGGAGCCCAAACTTGTCGACGCTGCAACCACAGGGGCACTGATGGGGTTGACAAGTCGATTAAACACTTAAAAATTCTGACATTGCCTTCGATATATATCTACGAAATTAATCAATTTGACTGCTTCTAAAAGTTACTATAGACAATTACGTGACAAAAAAAGATTAGACATAGAAATACCGTATGGAGATCCAGCACTAGTAAATAAAAGCATTCTTTGTATGGCATCACTGATTCACAACAAACTGTCAGATGATGTCAAAAAGTTGCCTATTCCACAACTTAAAACGATACAAGTTTATGATTAATAAATATTATTATAATGTCAAAGAGTACCGAGAGGATAAAAGTATTATAATTCAATAACAATACTCTTAATTTAATTATAACTTAGTAATAATAATTTGAATTTAATTATAATTTAATATTAGTAATTTATAGGTACATTTATTAAATGCGACAAATCGTAAATTTTACATTATTTAATTTGTATGACAATATTCTAAATTTAGAAAAATTTATAAAATCATCATCCTGACGTGTTAGAGCCACGCTACAGCCACATATATTATAGTTATAGAACGTATGGATCGGCTCGACCGAGGAAGGATCACGCTCTCACAGAATACCAGCGTAAGATAGCAGCTTAATGCTGCTGTTTGTTTTTTTTAATAGGATAGGGTGACAAACGAGCACACAGTCCACCTGATGGTAAGTGGTTGCTGTGATCCATAGACATCTACATCTATCCTCAATAAAGAATCAAAATGCAGATGAGTTGTCACCCGTGAGGACTAAGATGCAATGCCTCTTTTCCAGTAAAAAGTGTCACCGGTTTTCTACACTCACCATACGAAAGTTAGCAGTGTTAAGCTGCTATTTTACGCTGGTACTCTGTGAGCGTGGTCCTTCCCCGGTCGAGCCGACCCATTCGTGCTACAACTATACTACTAATATAGCTGCAGCAT
Organism: Parnassius orleans; assembly: GCA_029286625.1. Classification (NCBI taxonomy): domain Eukaryota; kingdom Metazoa; phylum Arthropoda; class Insecta; order Lepidoptera; family Papilionidae; genus Parnassius; species Parnassius orleans. The sequence goes on along the minus strand of JAGSMP010000261.1, from coordinate 728,398 downwards.
GGCTCTAGCACGTTTGGTATGGTGAGCGTAGAGAACCGGAGACCCTTTTTACTGGATAGGAGGCATTCCATCTCAGTCCTCAGGGTTGACAACGCATCTGCATTGTGTAGATGTGAATGGGCCACAGAATCCACTTACCATCAGATGGACTGTGTGCTCGTTTGTCACCTTTATTCTGAACCGATTCTTTTATCAAGAACGATATAAGAAGGATTGTGGCTATTTCTGTATGTTTTTCTTTTATTTTTTATGTTCACTTTTTTTGCTGAATTTCTGATAACAGTGGTATGACTGAGAAATTTTGAAGATTCCTTAGTTTTAAATATACTAAATTACCTAGTAAAAACTTAGGCAATGATAGATATATATCGTCAAAATATATGCTCAAGTGTCATTATCCAGGGAAAAAATAAAGGAATACATTTGTTGTGAATAAACGCCGCCCGGATATCCTATTAAATAGAAGGTTTACAAAGATAGGACTTGATGCCTTTTGACATTCTCTCCCATTCAGTTAATGTAAATGGCTCATTCAAAAAGATAATATAAAATCAGCAACGCAGCAATAATAATAGATGAATTATTAATAGAACTTATCTGATAAATAAATATACACGTACAATATTTTGTAAGGACCGACAAACGATGAGAAAGATAGGGACATGTTGCTGCCTCATACAATTAAGCACGTTGTAGGGAGGCCCCAACTCAGAAGTGCCGACCTTGTGATATATACAGGAAGCCGGTGGATTTGTGGCATTATTAAAAGGGCGCTATGTTCAGCAGTGGCCTTGTCATGCGCTGTAATAATAATGATGATGATGATGAAATAAAGTCGATTATAATAAAGTATATATATTTAAAAAGTAGTAAATTTTCCGTGTAGTGACAGCATCCCCACTAACACATCAACTGGTGGTTGCATAAGAGGCGACAGAGAGAAACGAAATAGGGGATGGGTAGAATCTTTATAATATCAACTTAAATTAACGAAAAATGGTGGTTGCTAACCCACCTACAAATCAAAGCAACTAAAGCAATTAAACTCCTCCCTGCCAAAGCAATTAATGTCTTCCCTGCCAATGCAACCTACCGGGGAGGCCTATTTTCAGCAGTTGACTTTTCATAATGAAATATAATATAAATAAATCATACTGAATCTCGAAACAAGTTGCTGTAGTTACGAATAATAAATCTTTGTCGTAACTTGATTATATTAGGGTAGATGAAATTCCAAACCAGTATAAGTATACGACCAAACATAAAGACCTTTCAATCGTATAAAACGTAAAAAAACTTAAATCTTATGTCCAATCAATTTTTATCTTATTCAGCATACAACTCATTTTTGATAAAAATATTGAATTTTTATTAATATAATATGCTTTACTTTTTAAGTTAGTATTGAAGAGCCGTGGTACTCCAGTGGCTGAATACTAGCGTGATATAGCAGCTCAATATTGCTGTGTTTTGTGTGGTGAGTGTACCCTGAGTGTGACCCTTTTCACTGGAAACGAGGCATTCCACCTTAGATTTCAGGGGTGATAATTCATCTGCATTTTGATTCTTAATCGAGGATAGATGCAGAAGTTAACTGGATACTGTATCCTCTTACCACCATGTGGAATTTGTGCTCGTTTGTACCCCTCATTCTAAAAAAAGTGTTCGCACTTGAATTTCGTAGTACACGAATAAATCAAGTTTGATCACCTTCGGTACCACCGAAATTGTTAATTGTTAATTTTTTGTGCTACGTTAACACATGCTCGGAAACATATAAATTTTCGATGACATTACGCTAACACGCACTTGAAATAGTGAAATAGTTGCTCCATAATCCTCTCAGTAATGAGAGGAGGCCTGTGCCCAGTAATGGTGTATATATAGGCTATAACTCTTTTACTTTTTAATATGACAAACTCTCTTTTAGCGTCTGAATAGTAAATTTAAAAAATTATTTCAATTATGATTGAATTACGATGAGTCAGTGTGACGACACTGCATCACGCTAACGAAGTTTCTGAACTACCCTGTCTGTGAAAATTGTATATCACCACATGGAACGTCGGCCGTCCATCGGACTAAAAATCTATCATCTCGTCTTTTTTCGCTGCACGACTAAAGCGTTGACTACCCGACGTGATTGATGTAAACAAGCAACTTGCAACCTTAGGAAACTTCAGGCTTTCATCATCGTTCTCAAAAAGCTCTTCCATTCTTTCCATAATAAACACCGTCTACAATTATCAGCTCCTACAAGCCAGCCTAGGTTTACGAGGTACATCAACGCATCAGAACAATGCTTCCCATTCCTTCAAGCTACTCTCTGCGCTTCAATATTCCACACTGCTCCGAACCTTTACTGCTCGCCTCTTCTTCAAGCCGCGCTCTTGCAAATTACTTGGCTTCTTTACGACTCACTACAGACTTCTGGCACTTTCGCATTTGTTTGCAGCTGCCTGCACTGTTGACTTTCAAGTTGAAAGAAATTTCTAAGAAAAGCTTCGTAAATTTAATCTAAATAAAAATTAAAGACTTTAAACAAAAAAGCTCATACAATTATACTAAGCTTTCTAACATTTATTAAAAGAGTTTTTAAAGTAAAACGATAGTTACTAATAAACAAGAATTCATCATCATCATCATCATCATTACAGTCCTTCACAAGTACACTGCTGAACATAGGCCTCCCCCAAGGAATGCCACAATGCCCGAGCCACCTGCATCCATTAACTTCCTGCATGTCTTACCGGGTCATCACTCCATCTCGTCCGCCCTTCACTTTGCCTGCCCGTACGAGACTGCCACTCGAGAACCTATACTCGAGAGCTGTATGGCCGGCCCATTGCCACTTCAGCTTACTAATCCGTTAGTCCAAATAGTCCGACTAGGTAAGTCCAACTTCGACTGAGAGGTCAATAGACGGATTCAACTTGGCCGGGCAGCGTTCGGAAGATTACGAAACATCTTCTCGTCAGGCACCTCAAAACCTCAAAACAAGATTGTACAACCAGTGCGTGTTGCCAGTGATGACCTATGCATCTAAGATGTGATCTTTCACTGTTGGCCGCATGAGAAAGCTCAAGGTCACTCAGCGAGCTATGGAGAGGTCTACGCTCGGGGTTTCTCTGTGTGATAGACTTAAAAACGAGGATATCCGCAGTAGAACTAGAGTAATCGCAATAGCCCAACGGATTAGTAAACAAGAATTCATTAGTAGCTTAATGCAAGCGCTTGATACTGTTTAAAAAGCTTGGATTATATAGTATCCTATTAATTTTTTTGTCAAAAAGTGTACTAAAATATAAAAGTTTATATACACATTTTCTTTTTCGTCAAAAAGACTTCTCACTGTTTTAACATTATTGGATTTCAGCAGTGCATTTAATTCTGTTGATTATGGCATACTTCTTGGTATTCTTTTGTCCTTAAACATTTCACCCTCAATAATCTCTTGGCTTAATTCTTGCTTTAGGGGTCGCTCACAGTGTGTCCGCCATGAGGAGGATTTCTCCGAGTGGTGTGATCTTACGGCGGGTGTTCCTCAGGGTGGTGTTCTTCCCCACTTCTATTCTCTATTTTCATCAATGCTCTCACTACTGTTCTCTCTTCTCATTATCATCTCTATGCTGTCGACTTGCAATTGTACCTCCATTTCAAAGTCAAAGTTATAGAGTAGGCTATTAATAAGCTGTATGCTGACTTAAGTAGCATAAGCAGTTGGGCAAAATCCTTTGGTCTTCTTGTTAACCCCGCTAAGTCCCAAGTAATGATTATCGTCAACTCACATATGCTTAACTTATTAGACCGTTCAAAGATCCCTGCCGTAACTTACGATAATACTCAGATACCCTATACAGAGACCGCTAAGAACTTAGGTGTTATCTTTGATAGTAATTTGTCTTGGGTTGCTCACATTAATATGATTAGCAGAAAAGTGAACCACTCTTTTCAATCTCTCAAGCGCCTCCAGATGTTTTTACCGTTAAAAACTAAGATAATCTTAGCTCGAGCACTTCTTCTTTCTCTCTCTGACTACGCTGATGTTAGTTTTCTGGATGCTCCAGAGGAGCTGTTGAACAAACTGGAACGTCTTCAAAATTTATGTATACGTTTTCTTTTTGGTCTTCGTAAGTTTGATCATGTTTCAGAGCTCAATTAAAATGGCTTCCTATCCGTAGACGTCGAGAATTACATGTGTTATGATTTCTTTATTTTCTACTCTTTAATCCTCTTGCACCTCCATATCTCCGCGAGCATTTTGAGTATGTTGTACCTCGCGAAACTCAATGCCAGACCACAAAACAGCCACTTCTCAAAACTCCTTCTCATTTCACAAGCCGATGTGGTGGATCCTTTACTGTAAGGGCGGTCAAGATATGGCTCACTCCCACATCTCATACGTGTTTGCTCTTCTTTTGATATATTTCGGAACAGAGTAAAGAAACATTAGCTATCAACTTAGAATTACAAATATTCATATATTTTATGTATTTATATGTATATTTCATTAAGGTCAGCAATATCTAGCACTCTATTAAATAAAATTTACATAGCCTTAACACAATCGATAATTTCCTATTGCATCCCAATCTGGGGGGGAGCCACCAAGACCAACTTTTTAGATCTGGAAAGAGCACAGAGGTCTTTTATAAAGGTCACGTATTTCAAAACTTATAGATTCTCTACTAACACCCTATATCAGATTAGTAAAATTCTCTCAGTTAGAAAGCTTTATTTTCTTAACCTCATTCTAAAATGTCATAAATCCCTACCGTTTAATGAATTCCTTCAAAAAAAAAGAGAAGAACTGATATTGTGGCCCCTATACCTCTTGTACCCACTGTCTTTGCTATTAGACAGTACCCTTGTCAGTCTGCTTTTATACCGGGTGTTGTGAAACGCTCCCGAAAACGAAGACAGACGATAGTACTAACGATACCTTTGATGATGGGTCAGAAAGAAAATCGAGCCCGAGGAAAAAAAAGTCTTTTCACAACATTTTATTAGCTTTATTCACGCTCCATCATGTTAGTATAGCTAAATAAAACGATAATTTCATAAAAAAAATCATGAAAATACTTTAACATAATACCAGCAATGAAATTTAAAATAAAATCAGCTGACAATAGGGACAATATTCTTGCGGACGCCGAACTCTTCCCTAGCTCGGTACGAAACAATGCATTAGATATTACTACTCAGTCTACCCTTCCCTCTCACACACGCGCTGCCGCCGCCCGGCCGACTCGTGTCGCCTCGCGCTGTGGAATTTAAACATGTCAGCGTTGCCAACATGTGGTGAATTCCCCAAATTGCGGGGAATTTAAAGTTAGTTGGGGATTGGTATTATGCGGGTAAATGCTGGGATTTTGAAAATTGATAGCCAGGGCGAAGTCAGAACCTTTTTTCAAGAAATTTAAATTATTATCTTAACATTTTGTTACGTTACTTATGACTATCGAATGACTCCTTTTTTTTAATTATCTTTATTGCACCACATTTAATTTTCGGATTTATTTCGGCAACTTTTGTGTATCATTCAATGCTATCCATTTCTTTATTTTTAAATTTTAAACAAAAAAAACGTTAGTTCAAAAATCAATCTTATAAAATTAGTTGAAAACTGTTTCAATTCATATAACAAAATTGAGGGGAATTCGTGGGAAATCTGTTGAAGATTTGTCCTTAAATTGGGGAATTTGACATGAATTTTCGGGTAATTTGACAAATTGGTGTTGGCAACGCTGCCATGTTGCACCAAAATTTACCTACTAAGATTTCTTTGCCGGCGACATAAGAATTAGAGGCGGCAATCACTATAAAACTTGCAAGTAATTTTTAATGGTTTTGACGTACCTCTTTTTAAGTTCAAACTATTAATCTGATTAAATACGGAAAGTCAATTAAAATAAAGTAAAAGAATTATTTTTTAGATTAATTCTCATAGATTAATTAATTGTCGATCATAGTTGCTATTGATTTTAACTATTAAATTATTCAGTATCATTTCATTTCTATTTTCTTGTCCAAATCAAAGATAACGATGAAATGGTGTTTATAATTGTGTAAGTGAGTACTGAGTAGTGAGTACAAAAATGATATTGAAATTAATAACCGTACCTAATATTCATTTCAATATCATTTTTGCAGTAAAGAACTGTTTGTTGCGTCAGTGTACAATTGATTGTGTAATTGTATTAAGAAATGACAGCCATAACTTCTAAATTCCATATGAAGACTAGTCGCAGGGATAACTAAATTTATAAATAAAATGAACGTTGGCAATGATCAAAGTGATTAACGCAAGGACGTTACGATGCAAGAGGCATTTTTTGGCGGGATTGATTATTAATTTTAGTTTTTGAGACAGTTCCGTGTTGACTATCACGTGCGCGTGAGCGACAGTTCAATCGTTTTGTTTATTAAATTCTTGTTGTTTTTACTTGCTGTTACGTTTTGTGTTTCTTGGTTTGTTTTAATAATGCCTAATGCGTACGTACGCTTATAGTGCTCATGAATACAGCAAAATGTTAATGTGCTTTGGAGAATCTCATAAGGCCACGGAGGATTTAGATCGGTAAGCTGTTTCATACCTATTTTTTTTAAATAACTTAGAACTGAACTAATCTGAATAGGTACATAACTGAATACATCAGAATAATAAACATACCTTCACGATGGATAAAAAAGCATTACTCTATCCTTGTTAACATTTCATTTAAGTAATTTTTCATTAGTAGGGAATCGAACCAGGCATTTGGTTTATTTAACCTGTGAATTCAAATTAAAGTGGCTAGGTGGAGACAAGAATAGTGGCAAAACAGTAGTTTAAGTAGATAAGTTAGGTATGTAGACAAGTGTTGTAAATTATTAGGTATTGTGGTACGATCGCTGGCTGCGGGCCGCGCAAATTCGGCGTCCGCGCGTATATATACCCCTAGTCAGCTGATTGTATTCACTGCTGGTTTTATGTTTAAGTATTTTCAAGATTTTTATATGAAATTATCGTTACATTTAGCTGTACTAACATGATGGAGCTTGAATAAAGCTACTAAAACGTTGTGAAAATATGACTTGTTTTTTCCTCGGGATCGAGTTTCTTTCTGACCCATCATCAAAGATATCGTTAGTACTATCGTCTGTCTTGGTTTTCGGGAGCGTTTCACAAACACCCGGTATATAATAAATTAAATAAAATACTTAAAATATATCCTATGCAATTAAATATATGCAAAAAACTTTGACGCATTGGTGGTATACAGTGACTTATGACGAGGTTAAAAATCTTTTAAATAGAATTGTCTGAAATCTATCTCACCAACATTTTACATTTAAAGTTTGCCGTCTTTCATATTTGATCAGTAAAATTTTATTTTGCAAGGCGACTAGTCTTCTAACTTATGCTTTCTTTATTCACCAACACATACACACTCACCCCACATCATACATACAACAACACTCCTACACTCATATTCACACACTCCTTAATATACACGTACTAATTACAAATTTTCTAGAGGTTAAACTTTTTGTAATCCTTAAGGGAAGTAGCGGGTCATTCCCAACACGAGTATCATCTGATTACTCACTGGGAAGTCAGAGAAAAATTATTTAAAAGGTTGATACAATACAGGATTTAAAATAGTTGATACAATACAGGATTTGTTCACGGTCAGCCGTGAAGTACAGGCGAGGACTGAAGGGGTCTGCAGGGTTACCAGGGAATTTCAGTGCCCACACAAAATATTAATATTAATGCACCCTTGCTGCTCTGTTGCTAATAGAGAGTGATGATCTAGATGTTGGTAAATCTTGTTAGAGAGGCAAGAGGTCAAGGTTTTATAAATAGTGCTGAGGCATGTGATTGGACGATATTTCGCAAAGTCCTGTGTATTTGCTTCCTTGGGGAGTAGATATGTTATTATATAGGAAGGCACTTGCTGGGGGCCGCGTACGAAGGAAGTAAAGCACATCGCCAATGGTTTGTGTAAAACAGTGAGCTTCTTGAGCTAAAAGTTATGGATCTTATCGGGTCCAGTGGCTTTCCATTTAATATATATATATATATATATATAGTAGAGCCAGATAATAATAATAATTATTATTATTGTTATTATTATATCATTAGTCTCCCCTGCCGAGGGCTTCCATCTGGTTGGGTTTTTATTTATTTATGTATTTTTATGTATTTATTATATTTTATATATATTATGTATATCTTTCATATACAATTATATATTTATACAGTCCAACTAGATTAGAAAACTATATAGATACCCCATATAATAATATTAATAATTTTTATTATTATATATATCCGGGGACCTGCAAGGCGGAACATACGCTGCACTAATTACATGTTTCCTAATTTGGCTTGTACTAGGAATTTTGTTCAGCATACATTAAAGATGCTTAGAGTGCAGAGATTTATCCGGGTTTGAGGTATTAAATATAGTAGGTCTTAGCCGAAGAGCAGTTACACCTAGGCTTAGCCGAAAAAAAGGTGCAGCCGATTGCTGTTGGTTAAACTTAGGTGTTTTCGATTTATTCATGGCTAAAATTAGGTGTAGACTTCCTACTTCGACTTAGAAACCTAGATTTATCTGAATTGAAGTCCGCATAATAATCTGAATGGGTATATATGACTTCCCCAAAGGAATCCACGAAAACTATCTTGAGCTACCTGCATCCATGGATATTATTTTTTATTTATGAAACTTTTAATATAAACCTTATACTAAAGGATATAAAGCAGACTTAATGCGTTGTAGCATTCTCTACTAGTTAACTCTGACTGAGAAAATGCGGCAAGTGTAAACAGCTTACTGATCCGATCGACTAAACTTAACCAACCGAGTGACTGGAGCAAAAATGAAATAAAAAATAATAATAATAGATACCTATTTTACAATATTTCTATAGAATTGAAAATCTAATGCGGCACGACCTTTCACAGACTGATATCATATTGATATCTCTTTAAAACAACACTGAATAGGCTTCTTTAAGGCTAACGTACGATCGTCTAATATAACGCAACTAAGGTCATGTTACAATTCACTGAACCTAAAAATATAATTATGCTCTAATAAATCTCGGCTCTCTATTTCAAGAAACACAATACGTTCAAAGTTATAAGTAAAAAGTGATGTTGTCTGAATTTGCGTTATGCGATAAAGATCTATCCGAAACTTTCTCTAGTCATAAATTCATGTTGAAATTTAGAAATTCATTAAAACTATTTGTAGTACCTAATTAGATATTTTATTACACGATTTACTGCAGTAGGTACTTGTTGAACAATGGCGTAGCTCTCTTGACTCAAAAAGTGCTTTGTTTATTTCAATTTTGAATAAAAAGTAGCTTTCATCGCAGCTTCGCTTTAAGTTAAATGGGATTAAGGTTTCAGAATAACTAAATTTTTGGCTTTTGACCAGCTTTGTAAAATATTGTGAGGTAATTATAAAATAAATTGTAAGTGGCGATTTCCATGAGGTACGGGTGTAGCCACAATCACAATGACACCATCGATGCTGTGACTATGTTTGCGCCCCTAGATTAAGTGTGTGACGTCTCGTCCAACTGCCATAAGTATATAAGTAAATAGGCTTTTGTCACGCTAAGATAGTGCGATTTCCCATACCATTCATCACCACTTACCACCAAGTGGGTTTATAATCAAGTACTAGCTTATAACAAGTAAAGTAAAAAGTGATAGAGCTCCTTTTCGTTCGTCTGGGTTGACCTTCCTCTTATCTATTTCACCTGCCCAGTAGCAGTGCACCCACCGCAGTTTTTAGAATTGAAGTGTGAGAAAGGGTATACTTACAGGTTTACCTGCTGTGGGACATTTAATGCGTATCTCTTAAGATTACCAACCATGTGATTAATAAGTTTAATGTTTGTTGCACGGGTCGAAAACTTATGGGCATTAGGCCAAAAATAGATAGTAAGTAACTCTTCTAGTGTGAAAGTTATATATTAAATAGTATATACGAATGAACTATTTAAGAAATTTTATTTCAGAACTAGAAACTTACATTTTCTATCGAAAGTAACAAAACAGAGAAAATTTAGTTTGTATGTTTATTTTTTTATAAAACCAAAGCGACAAACGAAGTTATAGTCCACCTGATGTTTAGTGGCTACTGAAATTCATGGGCTCCTGCAGCCACACAACAAATAATGCTACAGGTGCGTTGCCACCTCTGAGGACACTTATTGCTATTTGGCAGCTGGAATATGTAAGAGGTTAGTATCTACCCATTGGAAAAGGTAATTCTACAAAAAAGTAAATCGGCCATTAGAGCTACGGGCTAACAGTAATTCTGATGGTAAATGGCTACTGACCAAAACTGTAACAAAAAATTTTCTTCATTTACCACAATTCTCTGTTAGATTCGGTAAATTATATATTCATACTTCCAAGTATACTAAACTCCATCCTAAATGCGTCGACAATTACTTTTATTTACAACTCAAGCTACATGAGTGTATATATATCCTGTATATGTATATATCCTGAACCTCATTAAATAATATTTATGAGGCACTTGGACGCCATTATGAAGTTATAATGAAGAGTTGTAATTCTTAATATTTTTCTCAAAACTTCTGTTGCATAAGTTTGGGTATTTTAGATCATATTAATAAACAACTGCAGTTGACAACTCGCCTGCCGAGCGTGGCAACTATGGGGAAATCCTTATTATGAGCCAATCTATAGGAAAGACCTATTTTCAGTTGTGGAATATCATAGACTGTAATAGATGGATGGATGGATGGTTATTTTATATTGCACTCCAATTCATTATTCTATAAAGTGAAGTGAAAAGTCCACAGCAGAATATAGGATTCCCCCATAGATTGCCTCATAAGGGAGATATTTACCGTACTTGTCTCACTTGGCAAGCGGGTCGGCAACTGCAGTCATTTATTATTTTGAGTTGCTATTATGATGATGCTGCTGCCCATCTCCTACATTTCCCTCTGTCACCTATTTCGACACCCACAGGACGATATGGTCAGTAGATATTCTTACACCGCCTCTACACGGTCAGTATAGATAGGTCTATTGATACAGTAGCATATAATAAATTATTCAGGATTCTTAGCGTCTAAGCAGGGAAAGCATTTCACGCTTATACATTTCCCAGGCACCCCCCCCCCTACCTCGCGGAAAAGAATGAATAACCCAACGATAATATTTTGAATTAAAATGATATCATTCCTAAATAATATACAGGAAAAAAATAACTTCACTCTTATTTATTTATCACTTGCTGGCTCGGCACATGTTGTTCCCTAGTAGCCTTACCTAGTAGATGGCGCGTTGTGTTCCACTAACCACTAACTTTACCACAGTTCACCCATCGGTTCAAGATTTTGTGATTTTTTGTTTTGCCGTAAACCAACATTGCATATTGTGAATATCAGTTACTTTAGTACATAATTATAGAATTTGATAATAATATGACTACAGCGCTACCTATCAGATCCTACTATGAACTGTCGTCTCGGCAAAATATATTATTACATCTGAGGTCTCAGGGTGTTTTTTTTTAAAAGGGTGATTTTATATTATTCGCAATGTTACTTATGTAACGAAGTGCACGACAGTTTAAGTGCACATAAATGAGTTATATAAGGGCCACCTGAACAGGACTGGCGTTCCCCGGCTCTGACGGCTGACTCGTATCGTTCGATGTTCAAGGCGGTGAGAACCGCCCAGGGACGCGGGTTTACGATGTGTACACGGTATGGAGGGGTGTGCGGCGCGCCCGTCTGCGGACTAGTTGCGTCCCATCCGGTGTCCTAACAGTGTTTGTGGCACTAGGTGAGTGTGTAGTGTTTGTGTATGACTGGCCGGCGACATTTGGGTCGTCGGAATCTAGCGGAACTGGGAGTTCAATTAAAATGTTACGGGGCCTTCGGACACTTTCCGTTTGTCGGGGCGTAGGTGGCTGCGTTTACCACTAGCGGGTTGGGATGTGTCTCGGCCCATTCAAAGTAGCGCCGAGTCATTTCCTTTAAATATTTAAAGATTGTCGGAAGTTGACCTTCTCTGTGCAAGTCGGAGTTTCTTTGGTACCACCGAACTCTGGTAGCTATGCGAGTCTATTTTGGACGACTTGGAGGTCGTAAAAATTTCGACGGGCAGCGTACGCGAAAGCTACGCTTGCGTAGGACATTATAGGTCATACGCAAGCTTTGTAAAGATGGAGCTTGTGTCTTGGGACAGTTTGCTCTTCCTGTTAACTAGCGGGTGGAGGCGACTAGAGGCAAATTTGGCACGGTTGCGCACATTGCAAATATGTTTCGCGAAGGTCAAAGCGAGGTCGAATGTGATCCCTAGGTATTTGGCCGTCGTTTCCCATGGGATCTGGCAGCCGAATAGGGTGATAGTGCTTATATATTTTTTTGGATTTAGGTTCCGTCGATTGCGAGAAGGGTTCCTTTGGTATTATATTGCTACACTTTTCTCAAGATTCACCTCGATTTTCCATGAGCATTTGCCTAAGCGATTGGCAGCTCTTTGGAGCATCTTTGTGAGAAATCACTTGTTGTAATAGGCGACGTAAAGTGCCGTGTCATCGGCGAAGAGAGCAGTGTAGACATCTGGGTCCCTCGGGATGTCACTCGTGTAGAATGTAAAGAGGAGTGGGGAGAGTACGGAGCCCTGAGGAACTCCAGCCCTGAGGGGGCGTTTCGAGGAGCGAGTTCCCTCTATTCGATAACGAAAATGGCGGTTGGCAAGAAAGGCTCGAATGATGTGAGTGAGCCTATCAGGCACGTTGAGTTTATACAACTTGTAAAGCAAGCCGTCGTGCCAGACTTTGTCAAGCGATTTGTTAAGGTTTCGATGACCACTTGAGTAGAGAAAGCCCTGTAGAATGTATTCCGTGAGACGGTGTATCTGATTAGTGTACGAGTATTCGGGTCTAAAGCCAAACTGCTCGTCTGGAAGAAGTTTGTTAGCGAAAACGTGTTAACAAAGGCGATTTAGTTTGATTCGCTCATAAACTTTCCACAGTGTATTAAGGAGACTAATTGGTCTATAGCTGGAGGGCTAAGTTGCGGTTTTTCCCTGGTTTCGAGACTCTTTCCAGCTGGAGAGATGAGCGTTGAAAATAGCTACTACGGCAAACAAGTGGCGCTGAGAGTGTTTTCAGCACCCTGTTGTTAATGCCGTCAGGGCTGAGTGCTGATTTCTTTTTGAGATTTTTGATTGTTTCTGTGACTTCGTCGACAGTCACAGGATCTAAGGGTTCGCCTGCAGGTGGTAGCGCAGACTTCCGCTTCGGCCTCTGTAAGAATCAGAATCAGAATCAGAATATTTATTGCCAATAAGTTGTGTATGTACAATTTGCGGGTGACATTGCAATTAAATGTTACACAGTTTACCCATATCGGGTATGCAATAATTAAGAAATAAAAACTTTATTTAAATTAATGTTTGGTATTAAAATATTAATTTAAATTATAAAACACATTATATATTAACCATTATTAACTTGAGGTGTATTTTAAATCTTGGCAAGTCCATAGCTTTTATATCAGGTGGCAGATGATTGAATATTTTAATACCTGTGCAAAAAGTACTCTTATAATACATGTAATTATTAATTTTAGGTGTACATAAATTGTTCTTATATTGTATCTTGTATTGTTATTACGTGAATTCAAGTTAGATTTAATCTGAAAATAGTTGTTTGATATAAATAGAAATTTCTAAAATGTAAATATTTTGAATTAAACTACTTTTACGGATTATATCGCGTTTAATTAACTTATTTTAATAACTCCCGACGTTTCGGGTGCTTTACAGCACCCATGGTCACGGGGGACTGAGGTGATTGACGTCCCAATGTCAAAGTTAATACGGAGTACCTTCAGCTTTTTTAATTATTTCAGGATCCCAAGCAGGTGGTGGTACAGCCTCCTCTCTGTGAAATTCAGCACGTCAGCTATGTGTTGTGAAGCAACGTTCCGGAAGTCTGCAGTTTGTGATCATATCTAGACGGCCCCGCCATTACATTAGATTTGATAAATCACAGATTCTCGCGAAAGAACATCGATTCCTGCCAAGGATGATACGTGAGGCTATTGAAATTAAAAAACATCCTAATTTCAATAGAGAGGGAGGCTGGGTACTACCACCTGCTTAGGATCCTGTAATTAATAAAATTAAAACTAAATCCAAGCATACCACTGCAAGACTTCAAGACACAGTTAGTTCATTCTGCGTAGATCGGACCAAAATTAATAATTAAAAAAGCTGAAGAAACTCCGTATTAACTTTGACATTGGGACGTCAATCACCTCAGTCCCCCGTGACCATGGGTGCTGTAAAGCACCCGAAACGTCGGGAATTAATAAAATAAGTTAATTAAACGCGATATAATCCGTAAAAGTAGTTTAATTCAATGTGTAGTGTTCGCGTAAATATAAGAAATCATTATGTAAATATTTGTAAGGGTGAGATAGCTTTTTTCTTTGAATACATTTCTTAAAGTTTCGTCTGAGTACATATTATAAATGATCCGCAGACATCGCTTCTGCGGAATAAATGTTGACTGCACTTTAATAATTTTTCTTTTTTTTGTTTGTAGAATTACCCCAGAAAATAATGCCGTAAACTAATAGAGGGTATACCTGGCCGAAATATGCAGCCCTTGATACATCAACGGAAGTTGTTTCTGCTAATATGGATAATGCGTAACTGTAGCTAGAATTTTTTTTGTTTATTTTTTCAATGTGAGATTTCCAGTTTAAATGACAGTCTATGGTGACTCCAAGAAAATTAATGTTATCAACTGTTTCTATTTGAGTGTCTTTATCTGCAATATATAAATTTAAAGATTTTGTTTTGTAATTTCTGAATTGAATAATTTTAGTTTTTGTTAGATTTACGTTTAAATTAATTTTATTAAGCAATTTGACTGCTATTTTTAAGGTTTTATTTATGTTATTTTAAAAATTCATTTGAGTATCGGGTATAAAGATAGTTGCATCATAAGTAAACATAACATCTATTGTCAGTGACATTTGGCAAGTCATTCACATAAATTAAGAATAACAGAGGGCCCAAAATACTCCCTTGTGGCAGACCTAGTGTCATTTTAACTGGCTTAGACTGCACTTCTTCGAAAGTTTTACTGATTTTGTCAAATTTTTCAATACCTGTGAGTTGCTCTCTATCTTTTAAATAGCTTTCTAATAGTTTTAATACTGTTGCGCGCCACTACTAATGCCTTGTACATGGCAACACTAGCCACTAGCCCCTCTGGTATCGAGTAGCAGAACTAGGAGAGTCAAGATCCTTCTAGAAATTTCTAGAAATACCAAACCACGTATATCTAATTTGTCAAGTTTATTTAATAGTACATCGTATATGACACAGTCAAATGCCCTTGACATATCTAAAAAGAAACCTTAACAAGAAGTTTTATTAATTAAAGATTCCCAAATTTCCTTGAGTATTTCATACATTGTAAGTGTAGTGGATTTATTTTTCTAAAATCCAAATTGATTTTTTATTGAAAATTAAACTATATTTATTGAAAAACTCTAAAAGCCTATTGTAGATAATTCTTTCAAATATTTTTGAAAAGTTAGATAAAATAGCTATGGTCTTTGATATTACATTTTGAACCTTTGTTGAACAAAGGTTTGATTTTTGCTGTTTTTAATTCATCTGGAAAGGTATCAGTTTGTAACATTAAGTTAAGTAAATAAACAAGCGGCTCACTAATATACTCTATTCATTTTTAATAATTTAGATCTATATATTGTCGCAGCCGCAACTCTTTTTATTTTGAAGGTTTATGATTATTTTAGTATTTTCTGATATAAGTTTCTTTAAGTTTTACATGCTCTTTTAATGCTAACTGTCTGCACATTGGACTTTTTTTTAAATAAATTCTAACCTTTTCTACAGGTATGCAAAGATTGTATATTAATTTGAATAAGCTAATTAAACTATTATACGCCTGATTGACATCACAATACGAGAAAACTTCAGAAAAATTTAATTGAGAGAGATGTTTTAGAAAGATATTTAAATACTAATTTTCATTTCTCCTATGTACATACCAATATTTTTCAATATAACCTTGATTACATGGTACGTTTATGTATTGTGCAGTGTGTGATCAGATAAGCTTAAATGTAAAACTTTTGAGCTGCAACCTTTAAATATTTGTTATGATATTGTCTATGCAAGTTTTAGATTTTATTGTTATCCTAGTTGGTTCATTTATTGTTAGTTTTAAGTTATATTTTAATACAATATTTTAAAAGAGTAAACATTTTGGATTATTTTCAAGTAAATTAATATTAAAGTCACCGGCTATTATTACTTTTTTAGTCATTTATCTTGAACGTACAGTAATTCTATGTAATAACCAATGCAATGATTTTATAAATATTTTAAAACTTAAGTCTGGAGTTCTGTAACAGTAAACAATTATATAATTTAATAATTGATTTATTCAGGGAAGTGTAATAAAATCCATACTATTTTTAACATAAATGCAGCTGGACTCATTTCTCCAATATGAGTCAGCAACTTTATAGCCTGGAATTTGTAGAAATTTCATACCTTGTTTCTTTAAAAAAGTTTCACTAATACACATAATATCAATTTTTGTTCATAGTTAATAGAACTTATATCTGGTTGAGTTTAGACCTTATATCCTGAATATTCTGGTGAAGTATATAAGAATTAATATATATAAGACCGGTTAGAACTGTTTGCGCTTGCATATTATTAAGTTTATTGTTAGTATCCTGTAAAGGAACGAAACGAGCGACAAGATGTCAATCTTTCCTTCACCGGACAAACAGGACAAGAGGTACTTTTAAAAACAATATATGCGTTTGGCTGTTCTTTTGCAATATCTGACATTAATTTATATAAGTCAATCAAGATAATATAAACACCATTTATATTTTTTTTGCCTGAATATTTCTAAAACATAGGTAGTATATGAATATTCTGAATGTTTGTTTGAGTCCAGTATACAGCAGTATTTGTGTATTTTACTATCCGAGTATAACAAATTAATGAATTGTTCAATTCTTTTATTGAAGAGATTAAAATTATAGATATATTTATATGTCGGTAAACAAATAATAATGTTTGTGTGTTGTACAGACAAGAAGCGTTGCTTTAACATAAATGCAATATTTTTATAATTTTTGGCAACGTTAAAATCAGTATCTCCTATCATAAGTATGCAATAATCGTTTAGAGTGAAATTAGCGAGCTTCTCCTGCAAGCCACGTGACAGATGGTCTATGTCGCCGCCTGGTGTGCGATAGTGACAGCATGCGGCGCTCTGCTCCATGAGGTTGTTTCTTATTACCGAAGATTGCTTGTGGTTACTTATACTGCTGATTATACATATATTGGGTTTAGTGTTAAATGTGTCCTTCTCTGTATAATTAAGAGGCTTAGATGTATCACTCTTGTTATTTCTATAGGTATAGTCTCTTTTATTCACATATATGGGTATAGTTGCAATGTGTTTTCTACTACAGTCTTCAGATATTGGTAATTCCTTTCTGGTAGAGGGATATCTCTTAATTTTTCCATACTGTTTGCCGAGCAGGGTAGACATGCATGGGTTAATTAGAGCTTTTTTTATATAAGAGAGGGGGCAAACGAACATGCGGCTCACCTGATGGTAAGTGACTACCGCCGCCCATGAACAACTGCAACACCAGGGTAACCAGAGGAATTACAGATGCGTTTCCGGCCTTTTAAAAAGAAGTAGGCTCTTTTCTTGAAGGTCCCTAAGTCGTATCGGTCCGGAAAAATTGCTGGTGGTAATCGATTCCACAAGGAAGTTGTGCGAGGAAGAAAACTTCTTCTAAATCGCACAGTGGTGGATCGCTAATCATCCAGATGGTTTGGATGGTATCGGGAGTTCTGCCGCGATGTGCGTTCGTGAAATTTGGCGGCTGGGATTAATCCGAACAATTTCTCAGAGCACTCCCCGTGGTAAATGCGAAAGAAAATGCAAAGAAATGCAATATCTCTTCGCAGCGCCAATGAATCGAGCCGATCGGAAAGGACTCGTTCATCGATGATTCGAGCTACTCTGCGCTGGATGCGGTCAAGTGGAAAGAGCTGGCACTGGGGAGCCCCAGCCTAGAGATGGGAACAGTATTCCATGTGAGGCCGAACCTGCGCATTGTAAAGTTGCAGGCGTTGTGCCGGCATGAAATACTGTCCCGCTCTACTGAGCACGCCAAGCTTTTTAGAGGCCAATTTGGCCTTCTCTTCCAAGTGACCACGAAACTGCACGTCACTAGATATGTCCACGCCGAGGATTCCGATACTGGCTGAGGCACGCAGCCTTGTAGAACACCAATGTGAAATGTAATGGAGTCCGTTATAAACTGCCAGCTCATGCGGTACCTTGAGGATCACCAGCTGATTAGTGACCGCCAATAAGGTTTTCGTCGGGGTCGATCAGCTGGTGATCTTCTGGTCTACCTGAATCATAGATGGGCGGAGGCAGTAGATTCCAAGGGGGAGGCATTTGCCGTTAGTTTGGACATTGCGAAGGCTTTCGATCGGGTTTGGCACAAAGCACTTCTTTCAAAGCTCCCTTCCTATGGGCATATATTATATGCAACTATGTTATGGTTGTAGCGCGAATGGGTCGGCTCGACTGGAGTAGGACAACGCTCTCACAGAATACCAGCGTAAAATAGCAGCTTAATGCTGCTGGAACCGGAGACCCTTTTTACTGGAAACGAGGCATTCCATCTTAGTCCTCACGGGTGACAACGCATCTGCATTTTGATTCACAAGCGAGGATAGATGTAAATGTCTATGGGCCACAGTACCCACGTACCATCAGTGGACTGTGTGCTCTCTGACTTTACGGCTCTGTGGCTTTACGGCTCTGGAATCTATAACTTCTGAGCCTGAAATTACAATTTATAATTATTCTTTATAGTATACTGCTTCACAATATGTTGATGCGTCACATTGTGCAGCCCTTGGGAGATTTTGACGGCAACTTGAGCCAGCAGACAGCTGACAGTTGGCGATAGTATCTCAAGGCGCCTGAGCAGACAGACACCTTATCTTGAGAATCACATCACCATCAGAGCACTTGTTTCACCGTTTCCACTAATAGTTCACATGCGCAGACACCTAATACACAAAGTCGCACCACTTTTACATATCAAAATCCACTTCAAACCATTATGCAAACAATAATACAAGAGCAGCAAACCGCCGTCGGTCAAGTTCCTATCATAACCTCACCCTATACTATAAAAAAATTATCACGGGGAGTGCTCTGAGGCATTGTTCGGATTTATCCCAGCCGCCAAATTTCACGAACGCACATCGCGGTAGAACTCCCGATACCATACACACCATCTGAATGATTGGCGGTCCTCCACTGTGCGATTTAGAAGATGTTTTCTTCCTCGCACTACTTCCTTGTGGAATTGATTACCACCAGCGATTTTTCCGAACCGATACGACTTAGGGACCTTCAAGAAAAGAGCCCACTCCTTTTTAAAAGGCCGACAACGCATCTGCAATTCCCCTGGTGTTTCAGTTGATCATGGGCGGCGGTAGTTCCTTACCATCAGGTGAGCTTCATGCTCGTTTACTCCTTCTCCTATAAAAAAAAGAAAAAAGAACGTAATCTTAAACTAAATGCTTTCAATTCGGTAAATAGGGATACCCTGCTGACGGAAATAAGACAGCAATAAACAATTATCTTTTTCTCAGTTACGCTGACCCAACAAAATTGTTATATCATTCTATTGAACTGTCCTCGGAAGTAGGTTGTCAACAAGGTGATCCCCTTGGGCAAGCAATTTTTAGTTTGGCTATAAATCTGATAATCAAAAATTTAAATTCTAAATTCAACGTTTGGTATTTGAACGACGGAACCCTAGGAGGTGATATGGATACTGTGTTTTCGGACCTATTTTTAATAAAAATAAATTTGAAGCCTTTGGTTTGGAGCTTAATTTTAGCAAATGCGAACTTTTTATAAATAACTGCAACTTAAATTTAAATGACGTAAAACAAAATTGTTATATTTTGGCTCCAAATATTAAAATAGTTAACAATAATTACCTTTACCTTTTAGGTTCTCCAATTTCGGAATACATTAATAATTCAATTAATAAATTTCAAAATTCCGCTGACCGTCTTCTTGAAATTAGTCCACATTATGCACTTTGCATCTTAAAATTCTGTCTTTTCGTCCCAAAATTTACGTTTGTACTCCGTTGCTGCTCCTTTTGGAATCACCCAGACCTCTTGACACAAGTAGACAACTTAATCAAAATTAACTTAGAATCGATTCTTAATATGCACCTGAACGAGCAATCTTGAACCCAAGCATCCCTACCCATCCGTTATGGTGGTTTAGGGATTCGCAAAATTTCCAGTGTATCTTTACCAGCCTTCCTATCTTCTGTCCATAGTTCAGCAAATCTCATAAGTAAAATTTTAAGGGCATCCCTTTCAAACTTTGAAATTGCTGGCCTGGAAGAAGCTAGAAACGCTTTCTTAATTGCATGCCCTGGTCAAAATTTTCCAGTTTCTCCAAATTCACAGAGGAGCTGGGACAACATAAACTGCAAATTGACTTATTACAATCTTTTGAGCTTTAGTACAGGTTCGGCGCGTGCTAGGCTTTTGGCCGTGGGGGTACGCATGAGCCGGCTACTGGCTTCACGCGTACCCTTCGTCAAATACAGGAACATTTCTTGAGCCTGACACGCTCCGAATTGCAAACTGTCTACGGCTTGGGGTTCCGGTCTGCGCTCCTCATACTTGTCCGTGTGGCAGTGACGTTGACAAGCTAGGACATCACGGACTATCATGCCAAAAAAAAACAGACCACTTCTCGAGACATGCAGCACTAAACGATATCATACGCCGGTCCCTTGCCACCGTCAACATGCCAAGTCTACTTGAGCCGTCTGGTATCGCAAGAGACGATGGCAAGAGACCGGACGGTATAAGTTTGATTCCATGGAAGATGGGCCGGGTGCTGGTATGGGGTACAATCTGTTCAGACACGCTGGCCCCTTCCCATCTACATGGAACCAACAACAGAGCTGGTGCGGCTTGTGAAGCGGCTGAAAAGGCTAAAGCATGCAAATACAAGGGTCTAGGCTCCGAATAAGTTTTTATCCCATTCGGTGTCGAGACCCTTGGTCCGTGGGGTCCTAGCGCTATAAGGCTTTTTAAGGAAATATCAAAAAGGTTAGTCACAGGAGACTGAAGAGCTGGCAGCTACCTCGGACAAAGAATTAGTCTAGCTATTCAAAGGGGGAACGCTGTCAGTATCTTCGGAACCTTGCCTAAAGGGCCTCCTTTTTAATAATATATTTTAGTTATTATAATATTTTTTTAAGGTTTTTAGTTTTAGGTTCATTGTTCTAGTATATATTTTGTTTTCAATATTGTATATAATAAAATATTGTATATTATGTTATGTAAATAAATTATTTTAATTGGAATCCACGTGTAAACGATGTTTCTATCAAAATAAATAAATTCGTGTATGCTCTTAAACAAATCAAAAACATAACCAACATAAAATACGTAGAATCATTACTGCAGTATGGACTCATAATGTGGGGCAACAGCACTGATAAAAATAAAGCATTTGTCGCGCAAAAAATTATGCATTAAAGCGATATGTGGGCTAAAACCGAATGAATCATGTGAACCGGTGTTTAAAAAACTTGACTTGTTACCTCTACCATCACTTTATATCTATGAAGTATACATGTTTGTACAGAAGCACAAAACATTGTTTACAAAGGTAGAAGATGTAAATCCCCGTAGTCGTCGAGATCCATATAGGCTTGTACTAAACGATAATCCTAGAATAAGAAAATATAATAAAAGTTGTTTATTTATGTGTGTTGGCTTATATAATAACATACATAATTACTTAAAATATTAAATACCAGATTATTTAAATTGAAATTGTATCAGTGGTTAAATTATTGTAATTTCTATAAGTAGAATTATGGATTTTCGTAGCCATAATTATTAATGTAAAAAAAATTGCATGCTATGTATAACCGTAGCTAAACATGCTGATCTGAAACGTTCTGTAAAATCTTTTATATACCATGTTTTATGCAAATAAATTATTATTGTAATTAATAATGAATATGTATTAAAATAGTTTTCTCATCTGGTTGGGCTGTATAAATATATAAATGGAAATGATAAATATACATATATTAATATAGTGAAATAAATACATAAACAATAAATTGACAAAATTGTTAAAATTAGTTTAATAATAATCTAATTCGATAATGTGTTAATAATAATTTCATTTTCAATTATTGTAAAATATTTATAATATTTTCATTGATTTATACATTTGTACGCCACAAAGGCCAAACATGATTGATCCTTTTAATGTATCTGAACAACCTGCATGCTTTTTATGTATACTCATGTTTACACAAATAAATATCTTGTATCTTGTATCTTGTAATACGTAAACAAATAAAAAGCCAGCCAGATAGAAGCCCTCGGCAGTGGTGACCAAACGGCCGAGGATTAGGGGAAAAGGAAAGAAACCGGCGGACGATGCGGACGGTATCGAGAAGCACCGAATGCTGAGATTTGAACCCCAAAAGGTTGACTGGGATTAGCTTGTTCGCAGATACGACTACAGGTATAATTTCGGTCGGTAGGCAACCCCACATATCGGTCACCTCGTTAGCCAGGTCCAGATATTTTGTTCGCTTATCTGTTTCGGCTTTCACGAGGTTCTCGTCATACGGAATGGTAATGTCGAACAAAAATATCCTTGATTGTGCCCGGTCCATCAGCACAATATCAGGCTTATTCGCAAGAATAGTCTTGTCTATGATGATGGCTTGGTCCCAGTAGAGCCTGGTGCGGTCATTTTCGAGCATGGATTCCGGCAACAACTTGTAATAAGGTAATTTCCGATCCACGAGAGCGTATTTCAGAGCGAGCTCCTGGTGTAGAATTCTGGTTACTAGGTTGTGCCTGTGCAAGTACTCAGTATCGGTATGTTTCAGCCTCGGAAAGGGTCCTTAAGTTGATAGGCATAGATAAGTTTGTACCCTCAGAGTTAGCAACTCTTCCCCTTTCAACATGGAGGTCCGCACACTTATCCGTCCCCAACTCCATTCCAATAGAATGACTAAAACCACAAGTGACGTTTAGCAATTCCATAAGATGGGAGCGACTGGAAGCGAATAATTTGAGATCATCCACATAGAAAAGGTGGGTAACTTTTGTCCTTCCTTTCCGAAGCTGAAATCCCCTCCTGGAGTCCAGGGATCCATCCAGGGAGGAGGGTTCAGGAAGAGGCAAAAACAGATTGGACTCAAACAATCGCCCTGGAAGATACCCCTTCTTATGCTTATGTGGCTTTCCGTAGCCGCCATCCGCTCGCCTAGATGACAAACACTACCTCATACCTTGTACAGCTCGAGGACCCTCTTAAGCCATATATGGGGCACCGAGAAGAATTGCCTTTCTATAGTCCATCCAGACGGCGAAGAAGTTCCGGCGGTTGCGTTTAACCACTTTTCAAATGACTGCGTCAATGAGGAGTGGTTCCTTGGTTCCTCGACCACCGCCCCGACATCCATTTTGAGCACGCGTTATCACCTGATTTAAATCCAGGTGACGTATGATTCGCGTACTCAAAATGGATGTCAGTGTCTTATATATGGTGGGTAGACACGGAATGGGGCGGTATTTGCTCGGGTCTGTGGAATCCCGGTCTTTAGGAACCAAATGAGTAATCCCAGTTGTGAAGAGGCTTGGGAGTGATTTTTGTTCGAGAGCCTTTTGAAACTGTCGGGCGAGCACAGCGTGACACACCACGAACCCCTTCAGCCACTAGTGATGTAGCTCGTCAAGTTCCGGACTTTTCCAGTTCGGGGCCCTACGGACCGCCTCAGCTACGTCATCCAGCGTTATGATGACGGCGTCCATGGGCGTTACACTTGCTACAACTTTCGTCCAAGGGCCCTCGCTGACCTGATTCGGTGTTGGACCGATTCCACGTACCATTGGTTGCTCCAATGATTCACAGAGCCTCTTCTGATCACTCTGGAAGAGACTATTCTGGTTGAACCGTGTCGACTTCTCGGTACATCGCCGAATCTGCTTTCCTCAAGCAGCGATTCTCTGTTTCAGATCGTCTATGCGCTGCGTCATTTTTTGCGTTATATCCGGTTGGGACAAACTGACATTTGTCCCACCATACGCCATTCTGACAGTGCGCACAATCCTTGTCCTGTTATTGCCTGACCCGAAGCATATCAGTCTGCCAATAAGGGCCCTAGCCTTTGCAATACGTTCCTCAATTCTTATTCTCCAGGCTGGGATGGCGCTACTTTGTCTAGTATTACGTCCAGTCATGGGGAGCTTGGCGCCAATAATACGGCATACTGCAAGTGCGGCGCCAAAAAGCATTGAGTCCGTCTCGCAAAGGTCCCGGCTGGCTTCCAAATACGTCACCAGCATTGGGTTTAAAGCTCTTACGACTGCTCTATTTCGCTTTCTTAGAGATTTGTATGGATGTCGCGGTCGATTTTTGAGAGGCGTACTGCGCGTTTCCATAATCGTCTCTTCCAATATACTCCAAATTTACTCTAGTTCTAGTTCCTGAGCGACTGTTTCATCATCGTCTGAATCAACCACAACTGGGGGATTCACGGCGGCATCCACGTCTGCGGGTTGCTCTGCAACTTGTGGCGCTGTATCCTCAGCCGTAGTATTTTCATCCGATGAGGGAACAGCCTCAAGTCGTAGCCGTTTGAGTTTGGTGCCATCAAATATGTTCGAGCGCAAGATATAACGAACTTGGTCTGCCAGGTTTTTCTAGGTGACGGTTATAGATGGCTCCAGCTCAGCAAAAAGTCAATGTATCCTAGCCTGGTATGCAAAACCTCAAAATTCTCCCCCTTTCGCCCTAAAATACGCCTACAATGCGTTGCTGTTCATTTGCATTATCCACCGCATGTGGTGTACTCCACCACTGGCGGGTGCCGATTGCTGGGCCCGCGAAGACCCTGCCGACACCAAGCCAGCTGTTGGTGATGATGAATGCGAGGCGCTGCTGGTTGGTCATTCAGCACCTCGCGTTCGGCTGGCAGTTCGCATACTGTCGCGTCCAGCGCCAGCTCCAGACGCGCCCTGGTGACCTCCAGGCAGTGGCCCTTTGCGCGTAGTCATCAATTCCCTCATCCATTATATCGGCATCAGTTAACGGGATACGCCTAGACCCGGCACCGTTTCATGGTATTATTATTATGCTCCATCGTAGCATTGAGCTTGTCTTGAGGGGTGGTGGCTCTTCGAAAAGAAGATAATTAAGCAACATTAATGTTGCTGGTAAAGCCGCCGACTAGGGAGAAGTCAGCGGCGAAGAAAGAAGAGCCTTGTAGGACGGGCTTTGGTTTGGGGGCCTGGGGAGGTGGCATTGGTTGTGAGGCAACAAGTGCCGGCATTTTCACTCAAGCTCTGGGTTTCGTCACGGAAGGCGCTGGCAGGCTTGTAACTTGCTTGGAGACCCCGACGACGGGGGTGGGCTTGGTGCTAGTCTGAGTTGTGGCTGTGGGCACTAAGGATGGTGCGGGTTTGGGGGCAGGCTGCCGAGAGCAATACATACTGGCTTGGCTTGCGTGTCTGGGACGGCTTTTACCTCCGTGCTGTTTCCTTCGCGGCACTTTGGTGCACCCGCGATAGTTTGCTGGGTGTCCCTCTTCGCCGCAATTGACACAGCTCGGAAGTTTAACCGCCTCGGGCGTGCAGATGCAGTCAGTAGTACCGTGGTAATCTAGGCACCTGACGCACCTAGGCCTGGCGTAGCAGTTTTTGGCCAAGTGCTCCTACGGCCAGCTCTACTCTTGGCAACTACAGTTACAGTTGGCATCGATGGCACTGGCCAACTTTTCTACCGCAATTCCAGTTACGTTACAGAGGCGCTGGAAATTGAATATCTCCTTGCCTTAGGCGACAGATCCAGAATGACAAAACACAGTTCTAGGAATCGTTTCTTGTCGGTCTTGTGGTGCATTCTGTGCAGCTCCCGGACCGGGAGATTTTGGGCTTTAAAATATTTTTGGGCCTTGTATTTGTGATCGGTCTCGAGCTCCTTGGGTAGTTCGCGGACGAACACGCGAAGGTTGCGTTCTTCCGGATATGTGTGGAAACTTATTTGTTGGGCGCGCAGGTGATTTGTCACACTTCGGAAGTCCTCTGTCGACTCGACAAATATTCTTATACCCTGACCGGCATTTTGCACCTTGGGGTAGTATTTTTTTTTTAAGTCCAACCAATTGGAAGGATTATTCCATTTGGTCTTGTCCTGTACAATCATGGGCAGCGGCGGCTTTTCTTTACGTTCTGCAGGGGAATCTTTCACTACGGGCTTAGCCGCGGGCTTGGGAGGTTGGGCGAGTGCCGCAGGGACTGGCTTTTTTGCCAGATTGGCGTTGGGGGACGAGGGGGCTGAGTTAGGCTCGGCTGCCTTTTTGAGGGCTGCGCGTTTTTTAATTGCGCGTATTTTAATGTTACGTAAATAAATGATTTTTTTTTAATTTAATTTTTAAAGATTACTACTGGCATTATAATGTAATGATAAATATTTTTTTTAATTTAATTTTCAAAATTTACATCTTATGTTACTTTTCTTACACTAAAAACACACGGTAATATTGTATGTTTTAATGTTATGTAAATAAATAATTTTTTAAATTGAATGTTTAGAAAAGTTTTCAAAATATGCAAAGATTTCTTTTCAATTCCATAACGGTTTGATCATGGTCCAAATTCAAAGTATCACAAAAACTGGTTATATATAAATTACTTCCCATTCCATTAAATGAAAGCCATTACTTACATCTACCCAGCTTATTCAAGCAATAGCCTTTTAAAATACACTGTGTTTTTTATTACTAGCTGTTTATCAGATGATTGTATTGTTTAAGTTTTTAATTTTATATATTGTCACTTGTTTTTTATGAACGGATTCTAGTGACGCTATTAACATTATTAATAGACCGTTGAACCACTCCAAGTAAGCATAAAATGAGATTAGTTTACAATAATGGTCGAATGTCGGTTTTGAACCCACGACTTTGTTCTCAATTGTGTTAGGTAAATTAATTGTTGATTGTATTGAACGCTTTGCCGGTAATGCTTTTTCTCATCGCCATTTTGTCCCACTTAGGGTCAGTAGTTTTGGACAGGCTTTCCGCATATTAGTTGACAGAGCGTCCCACAAAATATCGTATGCAGAGGAGGTTGAATATTTAAATAAAATTAAGAGATACGCCAAACCTATCTACTACATATAGCGTTGAACACACCGAGTGAATGAATAATTAGAAGACTAAACCGTGTAGTGGCGGTGTAAAATTATTCCTACCTTATATCATCCCGTAGGTGTCGTAAGAGGCGACAGAGGGAAACTGAACGAGGAGATGGGCAACCGCATCTTGCTGATAACAGCTGTACAAAAAATAAAAAACTGCGTTTGCCAACCCGCTTCCCAAGCGTGGTTACTATGGCAAATATCCCCCCTATGAGGCAATCTATGGTGAAGGCCTATGTCCAGCAGTGGAACTTTATAGGCTGTAATGGTAATTGTAAGAAGACTAAAATATGGATTTGGTTTATAATCTTATGTTTTGCAATACTCTTCGCTTTTTATTTGAAAAAAAAAATACACTGAAGTAGAAAAAGTCCAGAATAAAATAAATAAGATGCCTCCGTCTCGATATTGTAAAAGTTCGACAAGAGCAATGAAAAGCTTCTTTAGTTTTTAAATTTGCCTCTAGAGAAAGGTCGTTGTAAATATCCCACATATTATGCATTAAATTCGTTAATTAAAAAGTACTACTGGCAACTTCAGCCATTCAATTTAATGTGTTTCTTTGTATTTTTATTTCTTTCTCATTTTAAGTGTGTGCAATATAGTATTTTTTTTTACTTCTTGTAAGCCAGTGCTTGACTACAAATCCACCTAGTGGTAGGTGGTGATACAATCTATATATCGCTCATCAAACAGAACAACGACTTAATTACGTTTTCGCTATTTTTCGGGAGAAGGGTTTCAATGTTTGGAATAGAAAATATAAATGTGGTTTTAATAATTTTGATTATATCTTTAAATATTATCGTATGTTAGTTTATTACCATATGTTTCATACCATACATACTATGTAAACTTAAGAAAACTTATTTAAAATGCCAAATATAAAAATCTGGCATACACTTATGCCATTTTTTTAACAAAAATAAAAAATACAATTATGACATATAAGCGTGGTTTGGAGATGAGAATAAAAACATGAATTTAAACAACGAGATATTCAATATAGTTTTTATTTGCCCATATAAAAGTAGCATCAAATAATAGAATTAAATCTTTAAAAATAACAAATCATACGTACGAAATAACACGGGTCATGGTCTTAATTATACCAATACAGTAAATCTTTAAAAGAAACAAAATAGTTTATTACTATGAATTAAATTGACGTAATCACTCATCTATAACTATTAGTGTGATTTACGTATTGTCAGAGGTCCGAAGAGGGGGTGAACACGGTAATCCTCGAATCCGACAACTTGTTCTATCACCAAGAGGGCTACCATCTGTCCCAAGGAGCTGTCGGATTTATCGTCCACAAGTCTCTCGTTAACAACATTGTAAAGATTGGGAGTGTGTCGACGAGGTTTGCATACCTTATACTCAGAATCACCAAACGATATTCGCTGAAAATCATAAAGGTTTACGCACCAACCTCGGTACATCCCGATGAGGAGGTGGAGGAAATGTATGAGGATATCTCTAGAGCCATGCATTGCTCCCAAACCCACTATACGGTGTTAATGGAATACTTCAACGCAAAACTAGGCACAAGAGAGAACGGTGAGCTGAAAGTAGGAAAATTCGGGATAGGGCAACGGAACCCAAGAGGTCAGCAGCTGGCCGAATTCATGGAGAAAGAGGGACTTTATTCCAGAAGCGGCCCCACAGAAAGTGGACCTGGTGAGCCCTGACGGTTCGACAAAAAATTAGATTGACTTCATTACGACGACCAGATGACAACTGTTCAGTGATGCCTCATGTGAAAACTGGCAGCGATCACCGAATGGTGAGAGGTACACTGAACCTAAACGTTAAGTTGGAGAGGTGTCGTCTAATAAAGTCAA
Source organism: Parnassius orleans (assembly GCA_029286625.1). Lineage (NCBI taxonomy): Eukaryota > Metazoa > Arthropoda > Insecta > Lepidoptera > Papilionidae > Parnassius > Parnassius orleans. The sequence continues at coordinate 699,159 of JAGSMP010000261.1, read as the reverse complement.
CGCTCCGTCCCCCTCGTGCTTTAGTCCAAAGCCCCGAAAACTTTCAGCTCGAGTTTCAAACTCGTTTTAAGTGCCTAGAAGGCTGCAATGAAGTGGACGATATGAATGATAAGCTTGTGGAAACTGTCTAAGCAGTTGGAGCTGAGTTCTACAAGACCCGTCACAGAAGAAAACAAAAACTTTCCGATCACACTCTTAATCTCATGGCTGTTAGACGGGAAATGAAGCTGCAGTCTTCAGCAGATTTGACAGCACACAGGCAACTGAATAGACAGATCTCCAAGTGCAATTGCATTTGCATTGTGCATACGGCGTGACTTACGCAACTTTAATACAGCTCGTATTGAAGAAACGATCGAGCGGAACCAGGTCTTCAAAGTCTTTGCCAGAGATATGTCTGCCAGAAAGAGCCAACTGTCGAAGCTGAAGACCGAATGTAGCAGCATCGTTTCCGGGACACCTGATATATTGAGTGAGATTGAGAGGTTCTATGGGCAGCTGTACACGTGTAGGCAAAACTGCTGAACGGCAAGAAGTTCGTTTGAGCGCTGTACGAGAGCATATCTCTCAAGCACGAACAGCAAACATAACCATAAATATATTCTGTGACCAGGTGTGCGAGATCTGTACTAAAAGGTGTTATCCAAATCAAGTCACAAACCACACAATAAATTTAAGTCGTGCGTCGTACCTTCCTGCAGATTTAACAAACAACGGCTCCGTGACGCAGTGGCTTAGCAATGAGTTACGGCGCTGAGGGCCGCGGGTTTGAATCCCGATTATGTTTATCCTTGCGCAATTTATGTATTAAACTGCCTCCACGATACAGGCGAAAATCCTGGTGTGGGGATTACGTTTAAAAAAAGATGAGAATTAACAAACAAAGGAAGTACATTGCTATGTCATCGTTGCAATAAACACCTTATTAGCAACAAAACTTCAGGACCAGCCAAAGCTTACTAGAATTATTTAGATCCTGGTGAAGTACCTGATATAATAAAGCAAATGACACAACCCGAACAACGCTTAATATTAAGAATAATAACATTTGTAAAAATTGTTAAAAATGATGGACTATTTGGGCTAACTATTACCTGTGTAAACTTTTACCTGTAAAACTTTTATTTGTGTACACAAACAAGCTAGCTTGATATTGTTATAAGTAATTCTAAGAAAAAATCATAAGTTTTTTATAAAATAGGTAAACTTCGCGACAAGTTTTTAAATCATACAAATTGTGTAATGAATTGATAAGTTTGATTTAATTAAATGTTTATGTTCTTCTTTTTAGAGCATTTAAATAAAAGCTTGTTTTTATAAAATGTTTTTTACTATAAATTGATTTAGTATGAATATATATTTTTCTCTCGGTAAAGAGTAATATTATTCATTCCCAATCATTATTTCTATAAAAATTACGCATTTTTATTAAAATTAAGTAAACTTTATGTAAAACAGTTACCGTTACCATTACAGCCTATTAAAGTCCACTGCTGACCATAGGCCTACCCTCAGATTGCCTCATAGGTCATAGGGGGGGATATTTACTATAGGATACTTCCACCTATCTCCTGATTTGTTTCCCTCTGTCGCCTCATACGACACCCACGGGGTTATATGGAGTAGTGGATATTCTTACACCGCCGCAACACGATACAATAACTAAAACAGTATAAATAGAAAATTTTACCGAAATACTGTCATTCTAAAACAGCCTAAACTGGATAAAACTAAAAAAATAAGCCCGTACTCTTCTAATCTCGGGATTATGATATTTAAGTTCAAAAGAAATAAATTTGTTTCTTAATAGTGGTTAGATGGACAAACAAATGTAAGCTGATGTTTTTATTAGAGTAATAAATGTATCGCAAATAAGTGAGTGATGCCATGTATTTGCGACAAAAGAAAATCCTCACTCCATATAAAAAAAAAATTCCTCCAGTTCGAATTTCAGTCACGGCGGCCAGTCAATCAGTAGTGCCCGAATGTGTGCGCAAATAAAGGTGCACTCTCTATTCTTTCACCCTCATAGAAACGGGTTTACGTGTTTTCCGAGGCACGGGGGTGCAACATCCTCAAATTGCTGACTCCGCACTGCTACTTGACAGATAAACCCAATAACTGTTTTTGTCGCGAACCAGGATTCGAACCCGGGACCACATGATAAGCAGTCACGCTAACGATCACTAGACGAAAAAAAACAAAAATAAAAAAATTACCCTTACGATTTTAAAAAAAGGCTGCAAATTTTGAATGAAAAATATTGTATTTTGACGCACAGCTCAAACCGCTGGACGTAGTATCGTGAAATTGGAACAAAAATTTCCTTTTATTACGTTGCCATCCACTATGAAAGGATTTTGGAAAATTTAAGCCCATAGAGGGTGGGATGTGGTGTTCCAGTTTTTAAGAAACTTTTTTACATAGCGATTTCATATTTGTATGAAGAAAAAGTATTAAACGATTATTATAACTTGAAAATTAATACGAATACTTTTGAATTAAATTTATGAAATACGTTTTATTTTTAATTTTCCGAAAATCTTATTTTAAAGTGTTAAGACTATGGTACAGAGATAGCGTGGAAAAATGGTTTTTAATTTCATGATGGTGGGCAAATACGTAAAATAAAATTGTGGTAATTATTGATAATACCTAGTTTAGAACCTTACAAAAATCTGTCCCTTTAAATTTTTATATAAAACAGTAAAATTATCTATTTATCATTTTGTATATGTTAGTCTGATTGCGATTTAAAAATAGATGGCGTCATCGCAGATTTAAAAGAAGGTTTGTTACCACCATAGGTTATAAATGATTTAAATATAATATTTCTACATTTTTGAAAGCGTAATATTTGTGTTTTAAGTATTTAAGTATTTGAGTATTTAAATGTTAAGTGTTTGGAGCGCTGAATACTTTGAAGTTTTCATTTTCTTACTGTTTCTAACATACCCATCAATACTGTCCTTTAGGCCGAATTTCGGTCATAGCGGCCTTTCACAACGGAGACTAGACATCTATGCAGGATATTGAGATATTATGTACGAATCTTTCGGTAAAGAGAAAGTGTTCTATAATACGTACCAAGGGAGTTACTTTTATGACGCAGGACAGGATTATGGATCACGAGTGTGTGCGCAAGCACAGGCGCGCTTTTTATTCCCTCACTCTCATAGTCCGATAGGACGGTTATCCGACAGAACCAATGGCTTTACGTGCTTTCTAAGGCACAGGGATGAAATATTGCTAAAATTTTAACTCCGGGCTGCTGCTGAGAATTTCTTGATAGAAAACCCAACTGATTTTGTAGCCGATCACACCAATTACTTAAAAGTCAAAAGACTTCTAGGTTGAGTGTTGTTGCAGGATGAGACATAACATAGATATTAATGAATTTCATTCATTTTGTAAGTGAAATTAGGTACATAGTTTTAGGTAGGCTTTGGATTATAGTTTTTATTTCAAATTTTTATTTTATATTAATGGCATTATATAACCTTATACCTATAGTACCAATAATTTGTGATGATTCGTGCTTATTTGAGGCATTCACTAATCAGTTGTATGGGAACCAAGCTATTTTATTGGCTAGAGACATTCAAGAGCAAACTAGGGATTACAATTTTGCGGTCAATTTTTGTTTATTTACAACTAGCTGTTTCCCACGACTTCGCGAGCGTGTAATGTATTACGATTGGATTTCATGGGTTTTAATTTTTTTGCGCGGCACCCTATTTCTTTTTCTGAAATAAAAATAGCCTAAGTTACTCCTTATAACATCAGCTATCTGCCGGTGAAAGTCCTGTCAAAATCGGTCCAGCCGCTTCGGAGATTAGCCGGAACAAACAGACAGACATATAGACATACAGATTTTTTTTTGTTATAAGTACCGTATATAATTTCATATGCATTTAGGAAAAAGCTGTTATTTTAACATTACAAACAGACACTTCAATTTTATTTATTTGTATGTATAGATGTATACATATGAAACACAATCGTACAGTTTACCCAATTCTTTTCTTGTTCGTTTGTTAGTTTGTTTGATTGAATGACTAACTGAATGTTTTTATTTAGATTAGTGTCTTTCTAGGTCTTCGCGACAGTTAAAATTACAAATAAATCAAATTCACTTATAACACCAAAAGAACTAATTCAACGTGAACGAAGTCGCGGGCACATATAGTATAAAATATTGATATAGAAATGGTAGAACGGAGTCACTTGCTACAGGCATTATTTTCTTAAAAGGAAACTCTGGCCGCTAATGATAGCCAACAAAATATTTTTATTGAAAATAAACTTTATTATTTTTATTATTATTACTATGGGAGTCATAAAAATGTTTTGGCCTCCGATAAATTGACAACGGCAGCAACAAATGTGCGAAACATCAGTCTTGTACTGCAATCGCCTATCGACCTACCTAGGTGGCTTGTGGTTCTAAGTATAAAAGAGGAAGTCGAAAAAAATATTTTTATAGAAATTGTTCAGATAATCACCGTTCATTCTTTTGTACAATATTAAAGAAAATAAAATAAAAGTGTTTAAGAAAAATCTTAAAGCTCTATTAGTTGAGAGAGTTTACTACTCAATACAAGAATATATTCATGAAAAATTTTGTAATTTTTCGTGTATATATACAAAAAAATTTGTCCTTCCATATATATTAAAATTATAAAATAATTATTATATGATATTAAGCTCATGATTAGTAATAGTTTGACATTTTAGTTATAGTGGCACAATTTATTATATTTAAATATATGTATGCCAAGAAAAAATAGATCATATAGGAATCAATACGCAATTGTTAACAGGTTTAATTCATTAACTAAGATCAAATAATAATAATAATAAGGAAGAAGAAGAAGTGGAGAACGTAAAAATCATTTTTTAAAATGTAATGTATTTATTTTCATAATAAAAAAATATCTAAAATTATTAATTATCACAGAGTCCCACTCACCGCGGTATATAGTGTCAAGAACGCTGGCTGCGTTCCCTCGCTAAATGGCTATACTTAGACAGAGCGAGAAAATTACCAGCCGTCTTATCACTAGCGAAGACATGCCGAGAAGTTATTTAAAATGCATTTAACAACAACACCAGGGGAATTGGAGATGCGTTGTCGGCCTTTTAATAAAGAGCAGGCTGCTTTCTTGAAGGTTCCTAAATCGTATCGGTCCGGAAAAATCGCTGGCGGTAGTCGATTTACAAGGATGTTGTGCGAGGAAGAAAACTTTTAGTAAATCGTACTTAACAATCAATTTCATTAGTGCTGGCGAATACTGAACTCGTGAGTTACAATGAAAGGGCATTAGGAGGACTTGAGCTGAGTGTATTAAGAGACGTCTGCAAACATAATTGTATAATGGATTTTAAATAAATATTACATGTGCCTAATATGTATTAAAAAAATATTAGTCTATTCTTAAAAATAAATCACTTTTATTTATAAAATTCAATTCAAATAATTCACTTTTGTATAAGAATATATTATACAAAAGTGAATTATTTGATTAGTTGGTTTTATACGAGATTAGTTTCATATAATAGCCGAGAAAAAAACTCTATTTAAAGGACATTGATTTATTTGGAAAATGTTGCTGCCCATCTTCTCATCTGTTTCCCTCTGTCGCCTTTTACGACACACATGGGATGATATGGGGTAGTGGAAATTCTTCTACTACGCGGTACTTTCCACGGTTATTTCCATTGGTTTATTATAATAAAATACTTATAGCCTTTGCAATTATGATGACAGTTCATTATAATAGCGTACATTTTTATAGCAAACTTTTCAACAAAACTAGAATTTGAAAAACAAAATAGCAATTTGATACCGAAATTTCTCCTTAGCTGCTAATACCACAGAGCAACAAATATAGATTGACAGTACACTACGTATCAACATTTCAAGTGATGCCGAAACCATGCTAAACTTTTTGTAAGAAGTACATTCACACACACATATGCATTTCAAACCACGTTGTTGATGGAAAATTATTTTAGGTGCATATTTGCGTGCGTGCATGTTCATGCAATAAGTTGACCATGGTTTCAGCGTCACTTGAAATGTTCGTAGTGTTCCTTTTTTATAGAATACTAGCTGTTACCCGCGGCTTCGCCCGCATGGTCACTGGGAAATGAACTATCCATTGCTTTTTGAATTGAAAGAAAACTGAGTTTTATAGATTTGTCAGAGATGCAGCCATTAAAAGGAAACTGAGCAAAATTGATTCGTCAGCCTATTTAAATGTTTTGAAATGCAGCGTATAGGAAAGCATGAAAATAGCCTGTTTATTCCAAATGGAAATGGAATATTTTTTTAATTAAAGGAAACTGAGCATAACTATCCGTCAGGGATGCAGACTTTTGAAAAGAAACTGAGCTAAATTGATTCGTCAGAGATGCAGTTTTCTGAATTGAAAGGAAACTGAGCCAAATAAAAGATCCGTCAGAGATGCAGCCTTTTGAGTTGAAAGGAAACTGAGCTTAATAGGTCCGATAGGTGCAGCATTTGGAATTGAAAAGAAACTGAGCTAAATAGGAAATTTTGAATTGAAAGGGAAGATCTGTGGGAATTCTGATTAATTGATTGTGGGAATTTTGGAAAAAAAAACTAACTGAACACTATTTTTAGACGCTACTGTACAATGTTATATGTTTTCCATTCGGGAAAGAATGTGGAGATTCTGGGCATTTGACACACGCGAACATGCTACATACAGCTGACCATGAGAGAAGCACGGTTTTTCTAAGTTGACCCCGCTACCTGTAACGTTTGCCCTTGCGCTTTATTAATTGTCATTGCAAAACTGAGCTTAATAGGAACTGCAACCTTTGAATTGAAAAGGAAGATCTGTGGAATTATAGGATCCGTGGTATAATAACATTTTCACCTTTTCCTACGCCTGTAAAATTGTAGCACCGATTATGTTCTGTCCAAGATGTGTCACACGCAGCCTTGTCCCGTTACATAACCGAGGAGCATCTAAATTTCGCATTATCATGACTGGGACGCCTAATTTTAATTGAAGCTTATGTGAGGGCACACCTGACAACTCTAGAGAATTTAGAAACTCTACGGGATATGAAGTTCTCTGTTCTGTGTCCATAACTGTGTCTACTGACAAATACTCTGTTATTTCTCCTGCTACTTCGCTTAATATATCTGAATTTATTTTGTTAACGCTCTCATTTTTTGGTGCAAGTATCGCCCTTTCACATAACCGTTTGTCTTCATGCATGTTGTTCGTTAAATCTGAATAAACGCTCGCAATTAATTCGGAATGACTATGTACTAAATTACAAAAATCTCTCGTCAATTTAACGCAGCCCTCAGCATCCGTTTCCAACCGCCCATCGCCAATTTTTAATAGTGTGTCAGCATAGTTTCCAGCATTGATATCATTATACAAATGCACTCTCATATTCTTAGTTAAACTGAATTTTGTCATCTTGTTCCATAAAATAGACGACTTGAGGTATGCTTTAATTTCATCTGCAGGTGTGCCCTTTTGAATGACAGGCAAAGTTTGGCGAAAGTCACCAGCCAGTAAAACCACCATTCCTCCCATTACATTGGTATTGCTGCGCAAATCCTGGAGCGTTCGATTTAGTGCTTCTACAGCTTTTTTATGCGACATTGTACTTTCGTCCCACACTTAAAGTTTGCATTGTCGTAGCATTATACCTCGTGCACTATTTTTGCTAAAGTTGCAGATCGGCGATTCTTCCTGGGCTAGATTTAGAGGGAGTTTTAAAACAGAATGTGCAGTGCGGCCCCCGCTTAGCAGCGTGGCGGCTATACCGGAGGAAGCTACGGCCACAGCAATGTTTTTATCTTTCCGTACTTGCGCTAAAAATAAATTTAACAAAAATGTCTTCCTAGTTCCTCCAGGGGCATCTAAAAAGAAAAGTGTACCATTTCCAGATTCAATTTGTCCTAATACTTTGTCAAAAACTCGTTTTTGTTCGGGAAGCAAGCGGGGTACAAATTCGGCTACTTGCTGCTGCAAAGCTGGTATATCGTAGTTTGTTTCACGTATAATTTCATCACTTAGTTCATTTTCGGTTGTTCGCTGACGGCTTATCATTCCAAAGTCGCTTAATTTTTTGCCTACCATTGCCATTACTTTATCTTCAATTTTTCCAAGTGCTTCATTATAAATGTGTTCATTGTATGTCATGTTCGCGTGTGTCTGCTGTAACCTTCGCAAAATATCTTCCGCCATGTACTCTTTATATTTGTCCCACAATTTATGTGCATTAGATAGCCCGCAAGATGATATGAGAGTTGCATAAAGATCCCTAATTTTGGCTGGTGACTGGCGTGCAGCTTCCTCCATGGTTTCATCCCAGTGATTATCGTTTTCTAAAAGATGTAGAGCTTCACATGCTTCTCTATAAGTTGCGCATTCCTGACCGTTGACAGTTTTAAGGTCTTTATATCCTGTAGGACCCCGAACATGGTGCAGCAGCAATCGTAAACAGAAACATTCAAAATTAGTTACATGGACGGTATACACGACCAAGGGCATCTGATGACTTTACACCGGCCAATTTGCAACAGGCGCGCCTTGAATACGGCGTTTCCATTCCTAGATGTGTTCCAAGTATAATAGCGGGGACTTCAGAATATAACAACGTTTTGCAAAGGGGTCGGTTTGACAAAGTTGAAAGAAGGCTGTTAGTGTAGTTTTGGCGGTGATGCAATTCTTTCTTGGAAATTTCTTTCGGTGAAATATACACGCTCTCCATTTTCTAAGTGCACAGCAAGGTGAGTTACTGTTGGGTGCCTTTCGTGTAAAGGGAAGCCAAGGAGACGCCACGCTGCCTCGTTACTGCTGACATAACGCCCTGCTTGAAAGGTCTGTACTTCATTAACGGGATTTGCCTCACCTTCACTCCTGAGATTAAATATTGCTTGGTCGCTTCCTTTATTTATGTACTTACAGATATACTTGATTGCGCGGACAGAGCTACATGCGCTTATTATGTCGTCTATTTGGCTGGGCCGCAACTTCTCTTTAAGCCATATTAGAATGTGGGCATGCGGTAATCCTCTTTTTTGCCATTCAATTGAATACATGAAGCACTGCACCTCTCCGAAAATTTTCCCTTTGTTAATTACATACATTAATTTTTGTAATTTTAATCTAAATACTCTAGCAACTAAATCGTGTCTGTCAATAAGTACTTTTTTGGCCCGGCATTAGCTCCTCGGTTATTTCTTTGCATATGGGATTGCAAGTAAAAGTAACAAAAAGATCAGGTCTTCCGTAAGTTCGTACATAGGCGAATGCGTCTTGTGTGTACTCATGTAGATAGCGGGGACTGTTAACGAATGATGAGGGCAGAATTACCATTTTACCTAAATCTCTGGGGTTTACATTGGCGTAGCTAGAAACTGCAACTTGTAAATGTATATAATTCTCAACGCGCAGCTTTTTTTGATTTAAAGATATATAACGGAGGCGTTCACTTTCTACCTTCACATACATGTCTACCAAAAATTGATGTACTCTTCAGGTAGGTTTTCTAAAGCAGTTTTAAATGTTTTGACTAAAATGTTACGTTCATGCAAGAATCTTTGAATTTTGAACACTGTGTCTCTCTCAACTCCCTGGATAAATTGGCAGCGACGGTCTACCTCAATTTCTTCGTCACCCATAAAATATACTTGTAAAAATTTATGCTGTTCGTTTTCAGCTGGAAAAAGTGAACCTATTCTATGATAAATTTGCCCTTGCACCGTAAATGTAGGTGAAAATCCCGGCATTATTATTTCCCGGTCAACTCCGAAGGACGTCATTTGAAAGCATGAGTTATATTTTCGGATCCTGTTTAAAAAGCGCCGTGGCTCATTAACATCATATAAAAAGAGAGTTTTCAAAGGTTCTTCTGGTTCCCCAAGTAACGGAAGAGACACTTTACCATTGGAACAGCACATGCCTGCGGTCTCATCTTTTCATTTTAAAGCGCTGCAGAATCGACACGCCTTGTCCATCAGTCCGATAACAACTAACCTGTGATTTTTATAATCAATCAACGGATCATAATTGAATGCTGCGTCATTAAAAACCGACCAATTGTTTCTTTGAAAATTTGGTCGACGTTCAGCTTGGAGCTGTGCATTTGCATCTCTTCGCGCCTGTGTCTGTTCTGGTGTTTCAGATGCCCTTAAAGTAGATTGACGTTCAGCTTGCTCAATGAGTCTGTGTTGAGTTTCATCAGGTGTTTCCGCGGCTCTTAAGGCGGCCTGACGTTTCGCTTGTTCGAATAGCCTTTGCTGACTTTGAGCAGGTGTTTCAATAGCTCTTAAAGTAGCTTGACGCTCTGCCTGTTTAAGACGCCTTTCCTGACTTTGAGAAGGTGTTTCGGAAGCTCTTAAAGCAGCCTGACGCTCTGTCTGTTCAAGAGACCTTTGCTCACGTTGAGAAGGTGTCTCAGATGCTCTAAAAGCAGCCTTACGCTCTGCTTGTTCTTGCCTTCTCAGTTCAGCATCTTCTAAAGATTCTAGCGATCGAGCTAATCTTTTCGCTTGTCTTTGAGAAGATACTCTTAAAAGGCTGGACTTACGTTTGCAAGGAATTATGAAGTAAGAAAAAACCTATTTAAAAAAAGACGTTAAAATACCTAAAAGGAATTAAATTTCCTTTTAAATATTTTTTAAAATCAAAACAACAAAACCAATTCAAGACACAACACGAATCCGAAAACGATCGCCAAAATAAATCGAATCAACTTAAACCAAATCACAAAACAAATCGCAGAAAACCGAAATCGAAAGCAAGTAGTCGAATAAGCTACGAAATAGAAACAATTTAAGCGTATAGGTACCGTATACACTATCTATACTATTAATATTCCTTTGAAATATTGTTAAACAACCTAAAACAACGAAAACCAATTCACGATTCTAAATAAACAAAATCCAAAATCAAAGCCAGAGTCTAAATATGTATAAAGGAATACCAACCAAATCAACAAAACCGATCCAAGAAAATACACAAATCCGAAAATGAAAGCCAATATAAATCCATTCAACCTTAACCAAATCACAAAACAAATCGCAGAAAACCGAAATCGAAAGCAGTAGTCAATATAAATATAACCAACGAAAAAAGAAGTAAGTGTATAGGTACCGTATACACTATCTATACTATTAATATTCCTTTGAAATATTGTTAAACAACCTAAAACAACGAAAACCAATTCACGATTCTAAATAAACAAAATCCAAAATCAAAGCCAGAGTCTAAATATGTATAAAGGAATAACAACCAAATCAACAAAACCGATCCAAGAAAATAAACAAATCCGAAAATGAAAGCCAATATAAATCCATTCAACCTTAACCAAATCACAAAGCAAATAACAAACAACCGAAATCGAAAGCAAGTAGTCGAATAAGCTACGAAATAGAAACAATTTAAGCGTATAGGTACCGTATGCACTATAAGTTGACGCGCGGCTCAACGGCGGGATTTAAGTACATGTCAGGAAACATTTCGTTACCGCGTTTTAAAAACCTAGTAACGACATCTAGCGGAATCAATTTAAATTATGTATACGTTAGTTAATAAGAACTCTCACAAAATATTTTTCTTATAATTTTGCACAATTTTTCTTATTGTAATACCGATTCATTCATAACCTCATATAAGACATGTATTCATTCCCGTTCAATAAATATTACTAAGGCTTATTAATAAGGCTTACTAAGAACTGTTTCTATCAATGTAAAGTAATAGTTAAGGGTGAAAGCGTGACAGGTGGTGATAGTATTTCTGATCCATACTTATAATCACACCTGTAACCCTTGCGGGGTAGGCAGAGCATCAACGGATTACTTAATATCGTCTGCGAGGTTATCGCCTATTCTGTGAATTACGATGCACCAAAACGTTTGAAGAAAATCAGCTGGTGAATGTTATGTTTTTTATTGCTCTCTTCCCGGTCCTGCGTGGAAAAATACAGATCCATACATTTTTTATCTTAATTTTGGTAAAAAGACATAATAATCCAGATATTCTGACCTGTGTTCGTCCATCGTACCGTCGTCCGTCTTGTAGAATCACGGTGGCGCCACCTAGCTGAATTTAATTTTGCAACATATTCGATTTTCCCACGGGAAGGATATGATTTTCCGCTGAAAAAAGTAGCCTATGTCACTCTACAGCCACCGAATCTATCCCCATACAAATAATCATGCCATGCCGACGCTCTGTTGCGACGTGAAAGAAGGACAAACAAACAAACAAACAAACAAACACACTTTCGCATTTATAATATTAGTATGGATGGATGGGTAGAAAGTATATAGTCCAACTGATGGTAAGTGAATGCTGTGACACATAGACATCTACATATATCCTCGATTAAGAATTAAAAGGAAGATGCGTTGTCATTCCTGAAGCCTAATGTGGAATTCCTTGTACCCAGTAAAATAGGTCTCCAGTTCTCTAAATACACCATACGAAACACAACAGAATTAAACTGCTATTTTATACTAATATTCTGTGGGAGCGTGGTCCTCCCTGGTCGAGCCGACCCATTCGAGCTACAACCATAATATAGCCGCATCATGGCTATACCACGTCCTCTCTATCTTTCTTTCTTGGTCTGAGAAATGAACACAATAAGAGTATAAAAGTTTTAGTAATAAGCGCCGCCTTATTCAGATTTAGGTGGAAAAAAACTTCTGGCTTCAAAACTTTCCATTCTCTAAGACAAAATTTAAATCCATGAACAGAACAGAATAACGTAATACAATTATCATTAGCGAGCAATTTCATTCGTTTTATTCAAACTCAAGTTAAGTCCGGGAATAAAGTTACTCTGAATTAAACGATCCTCTTATTTCGTTTTTTTTTTTGTTTGTGATAGCTAAAAAGACCAAGTGCGTGTTCGAAGAGTATATTGTAACTCTCCCCCCTTAAGTAAAAGGTCGTCTGTTAAAATATCAATTTAATATGTATATAAATATTGCATAACCAGGCTAATTAATATTCGACGGGTACTACATATATTAATGCAAGTGCAAAAACACAACTTTACATGAAAACGCTTTAAAGATTCAAAAGTTTATTATATATATATATAACTTTTACATAAATCGATAGAAAAGTTGAAAAATTTGAAATGTTGTACTAGAATATCATAGGAAAAAGACGGCATCATTAGTTTTCCAAAAAAATAATATATTTTGGTAAATAGTGTCACTTGCATTTATGTAGCTTGCATTCAGTAAAATATAAGAACACGTATTTGGTAAATTATAAATTGGTACAAGTCACAGCCGCCCCCGTGCGGTCGTGCTAGCTGTGTCTCACCGTCCCCGTACGGTGAGAGCCTTCCCGTCTACGCTAGCCGCCCCTGTGCGGTTATGTTGTGCGCCAGCGCTCAGATTTACGCACTAACCTCGGCACATTTCGATCATGGAGGAAATGTATGAGGATATAATAGCCAGAATATATAGAGCCATGCATTCCTCCAAAACCCATATACGGTGTTAATGGGAGACTTCAACGCAAAACTAGGCACAAGAGAGAACGATGAGCTGAAGGTAGGGAGATTTGCAATAGGGCAACGGAACCCAAGGGGCCAGCAGCTGGCCGACTTCATAGAGAAAGAGGAACTCTTTATGATAAACTTTTTATTCCAGAAGATTTTTATTCCGGCAAGATCCGCCGCAGAAAAACAAAACTCTCCGATCACACTCTTAATCTCATGGCTGTTAGACGGGAAATGACGCTGCAGTCTTCAGCAGATTTGACAGCATACAGGCAACTGAACAGACATATCTCCAAATGCATGTGGCGGGACTTACGCAACTTCAATACGGCACGTATTGAAGAAGAAATCGAGCGGAACCAGGGCTCCAAAGTCTTTGCCAGAGATCTGTCTGCCAGAAAGAGCCAACTGTCAAAGCTGAAGATAAAATTTGGCAGCACCATTTCGGGACACCTAAGATTTTGAGCGAGATTGAGAGGTTCTATGGGCAGCTGTACACGTAATCGGTGGAGCGACACACAAATGTGAGTAACGATCCAAGAGCAAGTCTTACTCGACACTATTCCGATGATATCCCTGACGTCAGTCTGAGCAAGATTAGAATACCTCTCCAGCACTTTAAAAATGGCAAGTCCCCGGGCGAGGAGGGAATTACAGCGAAGCTTTTGAAAGCGGGTGGAAAACCGGTACTTGATGTCCTTCAGAAGCTCTTTAATTCCGTCCGCCATGGTGACACTACACCGGAGGCGTGGAGCAGAAGTGCGGTGGGCTTGTTCTTCAAGAAAGGCGACAACGCTGTCTTGAAGAACTACAGACCGATTTCCCTTTCTGAGCCGCGTCTACGTGCTGTTTTCGAGAGTCATTACGAATCGTCTCGCATGCAGACTCAACGACTTTCAGCCTCCCGAACAAGCCGGTTTCCGAAAATGCTTAGCACCATAGACCACATTCATATCCTTAGGCAAATTGTACAGAAGTCAGAGGAGTACAATCTGCCACTTTGCCTTGCGTATGTGGACTATGAGAAAGCCTTTGATTCCGTTGAAATTTGGGCGATGCTGCAGTCCTTTCAGCGGTGCCAAGTTGACTGTCGGTATATCGAAGTGCTGAAGTGTTTGTACAGTATGGCTATGATGGCTATCCGAGTACAGAACCAGAGTACGAAACCTATCCAACTGCAGAGAGGTGTAAGACAGGGTGACGTAATATCCCCGAAACTCTTCACCGCTGCATTGGAAGACGTTTTCAAGCTACTGGACTGGAAAGGATACGGTATTAACATCAACGGCGAATACATCACCCACCTTCGATTTGCCGACGATATAGTCCTTATGGCAGAATCGCTGGAGGACCTAAGCACTATGCTCAATGACCTCAATAGTGCCCCCCAACGGATAGGTCTTAAGATGAACATGGAAAAAACAAAGATCATGTATAACGTCTATGTCATATCTATGCCGGTAGTTGTTGATGAGCACTAAGCTCGAAGTTGTTGACGAGTATGTTTACCTGAGACAAATAGTCCGACTAGGTAAGTCCAACTTCTAACGAGATGTCAATCGACGGATTTAACTCCGCTGGGCAGCGTTCGGGAAATTACAGCACATCTTCTCGTCAGGTATACCTCAAAACTTAAAAACGAGACTGTACAACCAGTACGTCTTTCCAGTGATGACCTATGGAACTGAGACGTGGTTCTTCACTACTGGCCGGATGAGGAAGCTTAAGGTCGCTCAGCGAGCTATGGAGAGGGCTATGCTCGGAGTTTCTCTGCGTGATAAACTTAGAAATGAGGATGTCCGCAGTAGAACCAGAGTAACCGACATATCCCAACGAATTAGTAAGCTGAAGTGGCAATGGGCCGGCCATATAGCTAGAAGAACCGACAACCGATGGGGAAAAAAGGTTCTCGAGTGGCGGCCTCGTACCGGCGGACGAAGTTTAGGATGCCCCCCCACTAGATGGAGTGTAGACCTGGTAAGACATGCAGGAAGTCGATGGATGCAGGTGGCTCAGGACCGTGCTTTGTGGCATTCCTTGGGGGAGGCCTATGTTCAGCAGTCGACTTGTGAAGGGCTGTAATGATGATGATGATGAGATACGCAATGTCCCAGCGAGACTACCCCACACCTCCACAACCAACCAACGCCACCGTAGTGGCCGGTGAGCCGTTCCAGGCTAATCCGACGACCCGTTGTTCGATTTGAACGTTAGATTAATTTTATAGTTAAGTTATATGTTTAAATTAGTTCATAGTTTAAAATTATTTATTAAGTTCATGTTCAATATATGTAGATAATTTAAGGCTGGAGGTGTAAGGCATCTGTTAATTTTTGTAACGTCACCGCTCAGTCTGCCAAAGCCGTTACGAGAAAGACGTCTATTGTTTAAATCCTGAGACATGAGAAAAGCATATACGTGCGTCTTTTTGAAGATGATCGGAAGCCACAACGTGGGACAGCATGCATGCGACAAGAAGCAAGACCAAGAAAAACGACGAGACGCCGGTGGAAATGCTCATCTTCGAGAAAGTTCTACCACTCGAAGATGAGCGCTTGTGCTCGACAGGTAGTCGACGACACAAGCGCCCGCGGCCGCTCCCCTGCAGACGCCCGCGTCTATACCCGCGCCCGTGCCGTCGCGCCCCGCTACGTCCGTATCGCACACCAAACGATTGTTAGAAACCAGTGCATTCGCGCCGCGCACAGATACACTAAAGTCTCGACGCAGCCGGAGTCGCCGAGAATAGGAGCCGTGTAGACCAGTGGTTAGATAACGTGGAGACTGTGCGGGAGGAGCCGCCCTGCCGCCTGTCTCAGCCCGCGCCCCGCATCAATCAAGTGCAGGTCTCACAGAAATAGGGGACTGATTACGTTCCTGCACTACCCGTGTACGTTGAGGAAGCCCAGGGGAGGACGGTTGCGAGTAACGATCTGCCGCGTCACGATAGGGGAGCCGCCGTAGAATCGAATTAGGTGCATCGTCATATGAGGGTAACGTCAACGACGCGCGCCCAATATCGCATTCTATCGCCAAAGTATAAGTCGCCATCGCCACATCGCCGCGAGGAACGTAGATGACCGTCGCCGAATCGTCGCGATGTTCATAGGTCACGGTCACCATACAACCGCGATAAATCACCACATCGCCGTGTATCGCCGGATAGGGATAGAGAAAGGTTGCTCACCCAGAAAGGGAGAGATCGGGGAATTCATCGACTCGCGGAAAACTACTGACAGGTTTCCATGAAATTTTGTGTGTAGGTAATTAGGGAGCCGGGGCAACTTATAAGCTATTACGGGACTTTTTATACGATTACGGGACTTCAAAAAAGGAGAGTTAAGTATTTTCCTTCCTTTAGATGTTAATTTCTATTTTATATGATTGATGTGTTTTTAATAAATAAAATATTTATAAATAAAGGCTAAAATTAGTTTTAACCGTTGCATAATAAATTGATCTACGCCGACTATCTCCTTTTCACTTTTTCCAAACAGTTCCATCTAACGTAAAATACAAAAAGCAGTAACATTTTGCCTCCAGTTACTAATAAATTTAATAATATAAAGAACTTACATTCATATGTTTAAATAATTAAATTCATAACTGGTTCGAAAATTCTAACAATATTTTTTAGTTCTTTCGTTATTTCATTTTAATAGAAATAAATATATTTTATAGTAACTAATTACTGTTTAAATAGATAATAGTGACATCTATCGAAAATCAGAAAATTTGAGATGTTTCTAAGTTTAATTTCTAATCTATAAAAAAGTTTTACTAGGTATTAGGTTTTTAATCTATAAATAAACCGATAAAACTGCAATTATTACAAAACTCTTATTATCTCGTCTAATTATATAGCTCAAATGAAGAGATTTTCATATATTTGATTGGTCAGAAAATTTAACACTGTTTGTTGACTATTATAATAATATAGCTTGACCAAATCAATGAATAGAGATCGTTTGGTGATATTAACATATACTTTTTTATATAGGATAGGGTGACAAACGAGCACACAGTCCACTGGATGGTAAGTGGTTGCTGCGACCTATAGACATCTACATCTATCCTCAATAAAGAATCAAAATGCAGATGCGTTGTCACCCGTGAGGACTAAGATGGAATGCCTCGTTTCCAGTAATAAGAGTCTCTGGTTCTCTACACTCACCATACGAAACACAGCAGCATGAAGCTTCTATTTTACGTTGGTATCCTGTGAGAGCGTGGTGCTACCCCGGTCGAGCCGACCCATTCGTGCTAACCGCTCGCTTGATTACGATTACAAAAAAACCGTCGAACTTTGCTCATGAAATTTGACATTACACACTCGGCGTGGCCGCCCTCATTATAACTTGATTTACAATCGATCCGAATAGCCTAGCGTAATTTTGTTTACTGTTTTGTGTAGACGATAAAATAAGGAACAATATAATGTTTGTTATTTTGACAAAAGTTGTGTGTATAACATTTTATATGAAACTAAAGTTAAGGTCGAGCATATTTTGGCGGTTTTAGACAAACAACTTGAAATTGTGAAAAAATTTGCACGATAGCTATATAATTTTAAATCATTTTTATAAACTAGAATATTTATTTGTACTATTGAACAAGAAATAATAGCAAGTGTTGTAGAAAATTTTCATAAAAAAAAAAAGAATCTACACGCCGTTTCACAATTTACCACTAAAACTAGACAGACAATCATAGCCGATTTACACAACAACTATAAAACCTAGAACAAAAATATACTCATTTTAATAAAGGACAGTTTATTAGCTTTAATAAAAATTTGAATTTTTTTCCATAAGTATATAAACTCCTGAGATATGTGATAAAAAACCCAAATGTAGACTTAATTTTAAAGAAAAAGATAACGATTTTAAACTAAAATTACGACGGCACTATGCTCTCATTGACCCTAATTCAATCATGTAGTGAATAGATCTAATACAATGGTTTATTTTTATGGCTAAAAACGACTAAATATTGTTAGATTTCTATTAAATTAAAAACTTATGCTTACGACGACTTTCAGTCTAAAAACTCGCAACGACCTACAACGAGCCCCAAAACTCGGAAGATAGCGGTTGTAGAAGCTAGGGTTGCGTCTGACCAAATAATATATTTTACATACCGGGTTGGAATAAAACTTCACAAAATGTTAAAAAATATAATGTGCTCACCTATACATGACTTGTATAGGTGAGCACTTTTTAATGATTGTTTATTAGTATAATAGAGTAGTTTTTATTCAATATAGATTATTACATAATACTTATTGAAAGTAATTTTTTTATTTACCACTGATTCGGAAAATACCTAAGTCCTGGGAAGAATCAGCAAGAAATCCAACGGGGCTTTTTTGTAAATATATTTCACTTTGCAATAATTTTGTTAGTACAATTTTTAAATGAATATTAATAGAACATACTAATATAACATTTTAAAATATATTTCACTTTACAATAATTTTGTTAGTACAATTTCTAAATGAATTTTAACAGAACCAGCGTTGTGGCAATCACCTTATTCCCAGGGGTTATTTTCATTTATGTATTCTTTGATATTATAACCATTTTTGTACAATTTCAAGTGCGATAGGCGAGCAAATAAAAAAAATATATTTATTGCCTGCCCCGACCCCCTCTTTCACTTCCCCTGACCCTTCCCCCTCGTTAATTTCCCTTCCCCCCTCTGACTCTTGGCCCCCTCCCTCTACCAGCTACACCACCACATACTTGTACTTGTACTATGAAAAAAGAGATTCAAATAAAATACAATTTATAATACTATATGCAATAAATTGATATTTTTTAAAAATTGAACTCATATTCTAAGTTCTTTTAAAAAAAAATTGAAAGAAATAATAATAATAATAAAATAAACAAACGTGAAAAAACCGCACGCTATTTGTGCCAACCCTTTGCGGTGAAACTTACTTTGCTTTCTGGAAACGATTGTTTCCAGAGCAATATTTCGTGACAACGTAAGTACTTGTCACCAAAATTCATGTATTCCAAGCACATCTTAAAGATATTATAAGACCATTTTACCTTTTATTATTAAAATTATGTCTATCTTTATTATTTCACAAATAGTTTTTCCGTAGTTTAAGTAATTACGATAAATTACCACTTTAAAATACATAAACATTAAACGTCAACGAAGACGCGTTCAACTCTTTCGATTTTAGCACATTTCACTTAGTATGTCATGAATAAAATATTAAAATATCGTAGAACAGGATTTCTAGATCAATTTGGTACCTTAACCTTAGTAAAACCAATAAATTTGAATACTTACGGCATATTTTTTCGTGGAGCACGATAGACCACACAGTACAAATAATCATAAAATGCGACTTCAAACTTTACTTGATAATTAAACAAAACAATTCGTAGTATGATATTTTACACCCAGATGTTAGACAATCTATTAGACAATGGTTTACAAACATTTTGAAATGACTTTACGATCTTTAAAATAGAGTTAAGCGTCGTTTTATAAAAAATAATTTTTGGAAACAATCATTACCAAGAGCAAATTTCGAGTTTTCGTTTTGGAAACGATCGTTACCAGAAGCAAGCAAGCGGATAAAATTATACTACTAATATAGCTGCAGAATGGCTCTACCACGTATAACACATTGCTATTTTTAGATATTTTTATATCGTAAAATAATTTCATTACACAACGCCAGCAGCGCTGATAAGAGTATTTTTGACAGAAGCAAAATTTTTAATAGAATGTACATCACTTTATGCCTAATTTATGTATTAATATACTATGTTCGCGACTTTGTTGTGCGATTTAGCCACCTTGTCACATCTCAACTTATTGTGGTAAAGGGTACAGGCTTTCATAGTGTTAATCTAATAATAGCGCCATCTATTTACTGCTAAATAAACTAATAATAATTAACTGATCAAATTAAACATAATTCTATTAAATACTTATTTTTGCAGCATCAAAAATTGTAAGCCTTAAAATATCCAGACCGGTGGCCACTGTCCGGATGATTTATCATGATTGTTACTTTTAGCAAAATTACTAACAAAACTGTCTATACAAAACTGTGATTAAGAGGGAAGGTCTGTAGTGGAATATGTTGTGTCTTTTAATAGACAACTATTATGATTAGATTATGCCAATGCATAGCAATATTTAACCAATTTATTTTTGTATCAAGTCCGATACAAGTAATAAAAAATTAAGTGCACTGTGAGATTTTTATCCATAATTGATGGAACAGTTCGTGATACCGTTGGACGATTAATTACTAGGAAAATTATATTAATTTTATTTAAGCAAATACGAGAGCCGTATAGCTAGCCGCAATAAGTTTTCATAGCACAGAAACAAAAAGTGTACGATTCCCGCGAGGAACAATGAAACTGGTAAGGAAATTTTATTTGCTTATTTTCCACGTGCTCAGTGTAGTGGTGAAAAATAACTTTATCTAAACCTTGATGTTTGAGTAGTTTTATAAAAAATTCGTGGACATGTGAAAACCATTCTTTCGCACTATGGGTAATTACAAACCCTATGCACAGTCGTAAGAGGTACGTAAGGTGCTTCTTTACTTTTTTACTTTTAATGAGACTTTTATAATGGTTTGTCATATATTAAGATAGCTTTCATATTTTTTCAGACATACTTATTAAAATTTTTGTGACAGTCCTGGTTTCATAGCTCAAGTCAGTAAATGAACAGGCTCTTGCCAAAAAGTAATAAATATCAAAGGAAGCAAATTACACACAGGTTATTTTTTTAACTATGAGTAAAACTGCATTGATAGAATCTTGAAAGTCAGCTATCAAATCCGGTAATCGAAACGATTTAAACATAAATACGTAAGCAACCCAAATTCGATCCGCGCCGACTACACTCATATTTCAATTGCAATTTCAAGTTTTGATTTACCACGTTCTCGGTGGTGTAGGAAAGCATCGCGAGGAAACATGCATATCTGAGAAGTTAAGGAAATAGTTCGGAAATCATTTTTAGCTATATATGAAATCGGTCATCCCGCGTTGGAATCAACTCAATCAACTCTTTTTTGTCCTAAAGCTCGCTGCGGCCTTTGCCCAGTATTGGGATGTATGTAAACTGGTACTTTTTTCCTTTAAATAAGGCCATCCACTGCTGATCATAGGCTTCGCCCATTGTTTGTCAAATAGGCCTGATATTTGCAGTAGTATTGGAGCCTGGCATGCGGGTTGTTAACCGCAGCGTTTTTATTACTTTTTGCTGTTATCAGGAAGATGCTGCCACCCATTTGCTGTGTCAGTTTCCCTCTGTTGCCTCTTACGACACCCACGAGACGAAATGGTGTAGTGGTCTCTCTTTCGCCGCCTCTACATGGCTACTATTTCTACTCCCGTTCATCAATTCGATTCCCCACATAGATTGCCAAATAAGTTCGATATTTGCCGTAGTTGCCACGCTTGGCATGCGTGTTGCCAAGTCCATATTTTTGTTATTTTGAGCAGTGATCAGGAACACGGTGCTGCCCATCTTCTGTATCTTTCTCCGCCCGTTCATGAATATAGTTCTTCTCACACGTTCACCGTGAATAGAACTACATTTATGAAATTTAGAACTCTACTTGAACGTAAAAAAATACTGGCATGTATTTTATGGTGCCAATCAATATTCAATGGGGCCAATAACTTGAATCAAATAACGCAAATAAATACTACTAAAGTAATAAATACCATGAAATACAACATTTATTTGTCAAGACTATATCAACTTCAATTATGAATATTATGTAAATAATGCATTTCTGATTCGAGGCAATTTACCCTTCATAAAGACACATCAGAAGACATGCCCGATATGAAAAAGGTTTTGCTAGACGTATGATGTTAATGCAATTCTGATATTCTGATATATATTCTGAGCTCTAACCGGTGATAATAATGTCCTACAGACAGAATTTCGGTCACTGTGGCCAGTCGCAACGGAGATTAGCCATGTGCGCAAGACAGGATTATAGTGCCCGAGTGTATAAGCAAGCACAGGTGCACTCTCTATTTCCTCACTCTCATAGTCCGATGAGACGGCAAGCCGACACGACCGGAGGTAGATTAAACGCAAGACCAACGGCTTTACGTGCTTTTCTAGGCACGGGGTTGAAACACCGCCAACTTCCTGGTTCCGGGTTACTACTGAGCATTTTTTGACCGAAAAACCCAATAACTGATTTTGGCTCGACCCGGGATTCGAACTCAGGACCTCATGATCAGCAATCGCGTTTACGACCACTAGACTAATGTGGAAGTCAGTTCAAGTGGCGGAATTGGTTATGATGGACATTTATCAGCTAATGTGGAAGGTATTTTTTAACTTAATGTCATATTTTTTTACAAATAGATATGACAACATCTTAGTGAGAAATAAATACAAAAATAACATAAACTTCGTATACATTCGACGATCCGCACGATTAGAAAAAGACAGGAGATGAGCAGCAGCATCTTCCTGATAAGAGTAAGCAAAAGAAAACCGCGGTTGCCAACCCACCTACCAAGCGTGGCAACTAAGGCAAATTTCTCCGTATAAGATAGTGCTTTACATCGTTCGTACCTGATGGTAAGTAGTGATGAAAATAGTAAATTGCACCATCTTCGCGTAGCAAAAGACTGTACATTCTTGCCTTAATAATATCTAATTTGGCTTAAATATTTTACTAGCTGTGTATACTGCCGAAAATCGCAGAGTGAATTCTGCGTAGTTAATAATGTAAAAAATCCTACCAAATATTATATATTATAAAGAATTTCAATATGAAAAAATCTCTCTTTTTTACATATTTTAGTTGCTCATAAAAAATCGACTATTCTTTTTAATTTGAACGATAAACATTTAAAAATGGAAGAATAAAAAAAGCGCTTTTAAAATGTGAAAAATTTATTAAGCCACCTTTTCGAGCTAAACTTTTGCGCTCTCTTGAATTGAATTTTTTCTCGTCTCTCAACTTATAAATAAAGGAAGCCAGATTGCTTTTTCAACTTTTATCTCTTTGGAGATAATTTTTTTCTTTTACCGTATCAGTTGTTAAGAGATACTTTGTCTTTTTAACAATCATCTTTATATAAAAAGTGGCAGTAGATTAATGGTTCAGGTGCGGACCGCTACTTCAAAGGTCGTGGGGTCGAATCCGCCATTCAAGTACTGTCGTGAACTACTAACACTATCATTTGAAGCTGTTAGTGTAGTAATGTTTGAAGAGTGTTAGTGGTTAGTGTAGCTAGTAAGTGTTTAACGGGAATATTAGTTATGTTATTAGGATTACACAATATATTACACAATATATACACAATATATTTTTTGCCAAAACGATGGTTCATAGCTATGGTAGAATCAGATAGGTGGCGGAAGCGGTCAAAATTCCTACGTAAATTTTATTGTTACACAAAATTTCAACAAACTTAATATTCAAAGATATTTGTATTACAATTACAGCCTATCAAAAGTTCATTGCTGTATGTGGGCCTCTCCCATAGATTGCTTCATAGTGAAATATTTGCCATAGTTGGCACACTCGGCGGGCGGGTTGGCAATCACAGTTTTTTATTTAGTAGTTGTTAATATGATGACGCCGCCACCCATGATCTGAATTGTTTCCCTCTGTCGCCTCTTACGACAACCAAGGGATGATATGGGTGAGTGGATATTCTTACACCGCCACTACACAGTCAATGACGCCAGTATATTGCACTGTAAATATGTTGAAGCTCATATTATAGAAGTTAATATTTTCGACCTATAAGTTTTGCTTTTAGAAACTATGTGAACCACATTAAACAAACTAAAATGTCCTTATGTTTTAAATTAACAAAGTGTCGTAGCTGAAGATCGGGTTAAGTGGCGCGCCTTGGGAGAGACCTATGTCCAGGAGTGTATTGCCGCAGGCTGAAGATGATGATTATGAATGGGCACAGGCCTCCACTCATTTCTGAGAGGCTTACACCGTTGCGCTGCCCCAGCGCGTATTGAGGATCTTCACATGTCCTCAAATATTTTATTCCTCAGTCAAGTAGGTTTCCTGTGACGTTTTCCTTCATCACCGAACACGTGGTAAATCAGCACTTACAATCACAGCTAACATTTCATTGGTGCCGGCGAGAATCTATGTGCTTGCCGTAAATTACACAGTACGCGAGCAACCTTAGTATACAAGCATACGTAAGAAATAATGTTATTTCATTACTGATTGTGGCGGTGTAAGGAATTCACAATCACGTATTCTACCATTGGTGGCATAAGAGGCAACTGTGGAAATACCTACCTAGACTAACGATGACATGGGGGTGGGGGGGTGGGGGGCAAGACCAAAGGTGATAGAGCTATTACAATCCCAGGTGGATTAATATTACATGGAATATTGTAATAAATAGTTTGTATTTCGGAACTATTTATTACAATATTCAAGCTTAGAGCTTGGATTTATTGCACGTGTTAAAATTAGGGACATCACTTATTTTGTAAAAGGCATTGTAAATTAAACTATTGAAAATAATTTTAATGAAACAGTTTAGAAATTAATTTCTTTAAAAAGGTCTCATGCTTTACTATTGTAAATAGCACGTGTAGGGACGACTTGCGTTGATATTCACGCTTGGAGTACTCCTGATAACAACTGAATAAAAAAACTGCGTTTAAATAGAACTAGTTTTTATGGGTTTTATCGCGTATGTTAACTTATTTTTTATTCCCGACGTTTCATGCATTGAGTCGTCGAACACCTCAGACCCTCCCAGTGACCATGGGTGCTGTAAAGTGCTCGAAACGTAGGAAATATAAAATAAGTTAATATACGCGACAAAACCCGTAAAAACTAGTTTTATTTAAATATGTAGTGTTCGCGTAAATATAAGAAATTAATTAAAAAACTGCGTTTGCCAACTCGCTTGCCAAGCGTGGCAACTATGCAAATATCCCCCATGTGAGGCAACCTATGGGGGGGGGGTTATTTTCAGCAGTGGATTTTAATAGTCTGTAACTGTTGTATGTTCAGCAGTGAACTAGGCTGTAACTGTTGTGTTGTGGTTTCTGTACGCAACAGATAGCGTCCGCCTTTGCTTTTTTGTATTTTTTTCTTTTTACGTATTTTCATTCGAATGCAGTTTCTTTTCAGCCAGTATCTTTATACAAAGTTAAAAAATGAATTTGCAGCCGTAACCAGTTGGCAATCCGAGAATTGCAACACGGTCAAGATGTTACTAAAAGATTAAAACTGTTGAATCATTTGAGAGACATTCCTTTAATTATATGGAACAAATTGCTGAATCTTCTTAGGTTATGTTATTTACATTAAATAATCTTCTTTTACTTCACTAGCAAATAATCGTCTATAGCAAGACATTGTATCTCTCATAGTCTAAATACTCAGTAAATAACCTCATACCCAGTAGAATTAGCTCTGCAGCATAAAAAATATCGGAAAACTCACAAATTTTAAAACAGTAACATAGCTTAGTTTTGAATATACCTGTACATAAAAATAAATACAGTTAGTATTGCATTATCATAAAAAAATACAATTTTGCCGTAGTTGCCACGCTTGGAAAGCGTGTTAGCAACTGCAGTTTTATTTTATTTTTGTCGTTATTAGGAAAACGCTACTGCCCATCTCTTGATTTGTTTCCCTCTGTCGCTTCTTACGACACCCACGGGACGATATGGAGTAGTAGATATTCATACACCAACATTACACTGTAAACACTATAAAAATAACACAAAATCAACGCTGAACAACAATTTGTAAAGAACGTTGTTTTTAGATAATAAAACATGATAATAAAGCACCATCCAATCGAGTTTCATTGAAGTCCTAAGCACCAACGTTTGCAAAGTAAACATAATCCTCAAGTTTACTATGGCTATTGTGTTAAGATTATAGGTTGAAGATATTATATTATGTTGATTATGCTTAAAACAATATAAACAGTCTGCAATTATTATCGTATATGGTCCCCCACCAAATAAATTTTGCACCAAACTCCTTTTCCAATTTAAATTTTTGTTGGAATCAACCCACAATGCGTGTCAATTTATCAAATCAAAATATTTAATTATCAGTTGATGACCAGATATATTTTTTTGTTCCATTATTTATTATTTTAGGTTTATTTATGTCAATATCATTGATAATCTAATATATAAAAACTAATGTTTGTTTGTTCGTATTTTATGCGCTGCCATACCGTTCATCAGATTGTGGTAAAACTTTGTCAACTTATTGTTTGCACTTGCGTGAAGGTTAAAGCCATAGTACAATTAATTTACAGTAGGTGACGCGCGTATAGTACTGACAACTTCAATGAATGTATTATCATTCCGAATTAAATAATATAACTCTTCCAAATTTAAGACAATATTTCCACAATTAATTCTTCTGTGGCAGCAACGCGCTGAGTGCCAGCTAGCCACTAATAAATAACGCATATTAATTTATGCTTCTTATCACTATAGTTATAAGTATAAAGTATAATTGTCAGCTTATGGCTAATAATATTGTAAAACTGACATAAAATTGTAATAATGATAAATGACTTAACGGCGGATTATCCCATTATTGGCTCTTGTAAAATTAACTTTAAATAGTCATATCACTATATTTAAGTCCAGAAAAATTCTATGTCATAGATACTCGTACATCCTTTATTGAGTGATATTAAAGGTTCAAAACATGATACATTGTACTTTTCTCGATTGAAAAAAGTCTGAAATTATATTAAAATTGCATGTACTTAAAGGTAATCGTAATATAAAGTGATTTTAATGGATCATTTTTTGAAAATCTATAGTTTTGTTAACAATTAAAAATTAAAATATTAAAACGGCTCACGCGGAGTTGCTCGCTTTGCTCAGATTTTACTTTCGAGCTAAGACAAAGTTGATATTTATAGAGCTAACTTCGAAGTCGTACTGAGTGCGCGCTTAGCAAAGCCTAAGTCAAAGAAATCGACGACTTACGTAAAACTCAGGATATTATCGGAAACCACCGTAATCATTTTAAACTGTTGTTTTTATGTACTATTATTATTTATAACAATAAATACGTAGTTTTAGGCCATCTTCTAGTATTAAATAGCATTAATCCATTTTCTATTAACGTAATTTCAAACATATTTCATATTTATTAAAACCTTCTTTTTTATTTTTTTCTAATTTTGCACTTTTCTCATCCGTTCCCATTCTTATACGCCCGTTTTCTATTTAATATTATAATAACTTATTTATGAAATACAATTCGGACAAATTCGGTATCTATTATAGACGCAATAACTTTAACGGAAATCCCCCACAGATCTGCAGTTTTCTTAATATCAATAGTTTTAAAATATTTAGCAATATATTTTGATGATGTTTAATGTTTTATTAATTTTAAGGTATATTTTAAAAACAATGACTGTTATCTTTATCAGTCAACTGATGGGATAGTGCAGATATAGTAGAATAGTTGATTTACTGGTTTATACGAATAGCGTAGTGGATATTTTATACTTATACTTTGATTTATCTCATCTTATATTTGTTATTTTATTATTTATATATTTATCTAATATACATATTATATGTATATAAATATATTTATTAGAAGTTGAAAAATGTCTGATGGTGAATCTTTTTACTCATTTGATAGTTCAGACTCCTCATATGCCTCTGGTAATGATCTAACAGATAATTTACTTCCCTTACGCGATCAGTTAAATACTATTTTTCTGCCTCATAATAAATCTTTTAACGTTTGTCATATTAATGCCCAAAGCATTCCCTTTGTCACTTAAGCTTAAGTCACTTTTCTTACTTTGAGGAAGCATTCTCACTAGACTGTGTCGATGCTATCTTAATACCTAAGAGTTGGCTAAAACCATCTATTATGTCGAGTTTGTACCCATTACCCAATTTCATCCTTATGCGTAATGATCGGACTGAGAAGGGGGGAGTTGGGGTCGCTATATATCTCCGATCAAATATTCCTTATAAAGTTGTTCTATCTTCCCCTTCTCCATATTCTGCCACTGCTGAGTTTTTATTTCTATAAATCAACATTATGGGTGCTAGGGCAATTTTAGGTGTAGTGTATTGTGCTCCTTCTGTGGATTACTTTATCTCACTTGAGACGGCTCTTGATACCATTGGATCTGAGTACATACACTGCATGATAATGGGTGATTTCAACACTGATCTGTTAAAAATATTTTTCGCTCCCAAAAACTTCGAGAAATCATTGAATCAGTCGAACTCTGCATTCTCCCACTGGCGGCAACTCATAGAAATACTGACACTGATGATTCGTTGATTGATCTCATCATTACTTCCTCTTCTGATCATATGATTCAGTTTGGACAGCTCTCTGCTCCTTGTTTCTCACGACACGACTTGATTTACCTTTCATATTAACTCGAACCTCCAAAACAGAAGCCTATTTTTCTGCAGTTACGCAATTTTTCTAGAATAAATATTGAGAGTCTCAGGAGAGACGCATCTGCAATTGATTTTGTCCCTTTGGTGGCAGCTTCTAATATCGATGATAAAATATACTTTCTTAATAATACCATCCTGAATCTGTATAATATTCACGCTCCTGTACATTGTGTAAAAGTTAAGTGTCCTCTTGATCCCTGAATGACTAAAGAGGTACAGGTGGCAAGGGCGCGGCGAGATCGAGCTTTCCAGAAATTTAAAAAGGATCGCTTTGAACAAAATTGGTGTAACTTTAAATTGCTAAGAAACAGATGCAATCAGGTGGTACGAAATGCTAAACTCCGCTACATTCATGACAAAATAACTAATTCTTCACCCACAGATGTGTGGAAATTCCTTGGATCTCTCGGAATTAATAAATCAAATTTCCCGTAATATGGCTCCTCTCTTAATTTGGATGACATTAATCGTTACTTTGTTTCTATTACTTCATTGGACCTTCAAGTCCAGAGTTAATCCACTCCTTGGGTAATGTTAGTCGTTTTTGTACATTTTTAGTATTGCCATTTTGTAATAAATCTTCTTCTTATACTTTTAAGTGGTAGTCTAATTTTCTTTTCTTAATCACTTTTTTATTTTAAGGTAGAGTTTGGACAATACATTTTTCTTCTTTGGTCTTTTTTCTTTACTTTTCAGTTTTGTTCTTTCTTTAATGTGTTCTTTTATATTTGGACAAAATTGGAAATTTCTTGATTTATTTTTGGCAACTTTTTTATACATTCTTCTATTATATTAGTCAGATTTCTGTAGTTTTCTTGCAAGTTTTCCTTCCTTTTAGTATTAATTTATAACTCTGTAAACCTGCCTTTGAGGAATTCTTTTTCACTTGATGTTAACTGTCTTTTTGACGCATGCACGTATAAGTCTGTGGTCTGATGGATAGGTTCTATTTATTATTTCATGGTTTGTCATTTCTCTTATATCTTTTGTAATAATGAAATCAATTTCTTTACGCGTTCTGCCATTGGGTGACTTCCAAGTCCATCTATTCTTTAATTTTTTCCTGAAATATGTACTACTTATTTTAAATTGATTCTCTAAGCAAAATTGAATTAGTAACTCACACCTTTCATTTCTGTCACTAAAGCCCCAAGATGCCATACTATTTTTGTCTTCGGGCATTGGTTGTCCAATTTTGGCATTAAAATCGCCCATTATCATTGTATATGTTGATGAATTTTGTAGAGCTTTTAGTATGTCTGAGTAAAAGAGTTAAATTTCGCTTTCTTTAGCCTTATATTTAGGTGCGTAAACTTGGATTAAAGTTAAATTTTTTGACCAAACTTCACTCTATCAGATATACTTGTGTAGTTCAATATGTTTTGTTAAAATGATTTCTTATATTTACGCGAACACTACACATTTAAATAAAACTAGTTTTACGGATTTTATCACGTTTTACGGATTTAGTCCCTTCTTTTTTTACTTCACCTAAGCCTTTAATGTCCCATTTTATGTATCTTAGGGCATAGTCTAGTTCTTCTTGGCGACCATCTCCGACTTGAGACCTTAAATTAAATGTGGCAACATGTATTTTACTATTGTTTTCGCTATCTATTTTGACTTTATGGATGGAGAGTTTTGGTCTAATGTTCCCGCGGTGACCAGCCGTATTTTTTTTTCTTTTTTTAAAAACGCTACCCCCACACTAAGATTTTCTCCTGCATCGTGGAGGCAATTTACAAACACAAATTGCACAAGGACAAACATCCAGACCCGGAACAATTATTTGTAGGTCATACAAATACTTGTTCCGTGCGAGATTCGAACCCGCGACCCCCAGCGCAGCAAGTCTTTGCTAAGCCACTGTGCCACGAAGCCGTCAAACTGGGAGAGTAATTCCGAGTAGTGCATTGATTTTGATTCATTGTTTTAAAATTTTGTCGGGAGTTTGCCTGTACTTTTCATAAATCTGTAGAGCGTTCATTCCGGGATTCTTTATTGTTATTTTTATAATAATACAATGATATTTGTTTA
The DNA here is from genome assembly GCA_029286625.1 of Parnassius orleans. Classification (NCBI taxonomy): domain Eukaryota; kingdom Metazoa; phylum Arthropoda; class Insecta; order Lepidoptera; family Papilionidae; genus Parnassius; species Parnassius orleans. Next base: position 668,148 of record JAGSMP010000261.1, on the reverse strand, counting down.
TGGTTCGATCTATGTTTCTTACTGATTCTTATATTTTCACTGTTTCTAGATTATTTTTTGAATTTAGAGGAGTGACATGTACATTGTTTGTTTTCTGTGGTGATAAAGAGAGTAGTCTTTTATTTGGGTTATTTTTTTCTTTTATTATGAGTTTGTCGTATTTTACGTAAGCCACGTTCCCTTTCTCTATTTCGTGTTGAAGTTGAACTTTAAGATTTTTTCTAATTTTTAATACTCCTTCTGGTAGTACTTATTCTTCTGTTACGTAGATGTTCGACTCTTTAAGCTGTTTTTTTTTCGAAAAAATTTTAAATCTTTCCCTAGCTTAGTTACGGCTACAGCAACAGGTCTGATATTAATTCCTCTTTTACCGAGTCTTCTTACTGATTCATGTTCAAAGTCTTGTATATCAATTTTAATTTGATTTTTTAATCTTATGCATAACTTTTTGTTGTAACTCAAAGTATGTTAATTCTCCTTTCTCCACTCCAAAAAATACTAAATTTCTTTGTTTGTGTACGTTCAAGTGCGAGTATTCTTTTTTCTTGATCTAAAACTTGTGCTTGTAAATTAACGTATTTGTTGCTCAGTTCTTGGAATTTTTCATTTATATTTAAATTAATTTTTGAAGTCATTCTTTCTCCTAATTGAGAAAACTGTGATTCTATTGAATTTAATTTTTTAATTAAATCTGTTTTAATTTCTCTTATAAGTTTCTACAGATCCTCTATTGTATCTTTATTCTTATCCATACTATCCATACTAATATTATAAATGAGAAAGTGTGTTTGTTTGTTTGTTTGTCCTTCTTTCACGTCGCAACAGAGCGTTGGCATGGCATGTTTTTTTGTATGGGGATAGTTCGGTGGCTAAAGAGTGACATAGGCTACTTTTTTCCGCGGAAAAACATCTCATTCCCGTGGGAAAATCGAATATGTTGCACAAGTTTGTCCTTCTTTCACGTCGCAACAGAGCGTTGGCATGGCATGATTATTTGTATGGGGATAGTTCGGTGGCTGTAGAGTGACATAGGCTACTTTTTTCAGCGGAAAACATATCATTCCATGGAAAATCGAATATCTTGCAAAATTAAATTCAGCTAGGTGGCGCCACAGTGATTCTACAAGATGGACGACGGTACGATGGACGAACACAGAAGGTCAGAATATCTGGATTATTATGTATTTTTACCAAAATTAAGATAAAAAATCTATGGATCTGTATTTTTATGGAAGAGAGCGATAAAAAACATAAAATTCACCGGTTGATTTTCTTCAAACGTTTTGGTGCATCGTAATTCACAGAATAGGCTGATAACCTCGCAGACGATATTAAGTAATCCGTTGATGCTCTGCCTACCCCGCAAGGGTAACAGGCGTGATTATAAGTATGGATCAGAAATACTACCACCACCTGTCACGCTTTCACCCTTAACTATTACTTAACAATGGTAGAAACAGTTCTTAGTAAGCCTTATTAATAAGCCTTAGTAATATTTATTGAACGGAAATGAATACAGTTCTTATATGTGGTTATGAATGAATCGGTATTACAATAAGAAAAATTGTGCAAAATTATAAGAAAAATATTTTTGAGAGTTCTTATTGATTAACGTATACATAGTTTAAATTGATTCCGCTAGATGTCGTTACTAGGTTTTTAAAACGCGGTAACGAAATGTTTCCTGACATGTACTTAACTCCCGCCGTTGAGCCGCGCGTCAACTTATAGTGCAAACGGTGCCTATACGCTTAAATTATTTCTATTTCGTAGCTTATTCGACTACCTGCTTTCGATTTCGGTTGTTTGTTATTTGCTTTGTGATTTGGTTAAGGTTGAATGGATTTATGTTGGCTTTCATTTTCGGATTTGTTTATTTTTTTGGATCGATTTTGTTGATTTAGTTGGTATTCCTTTATACATATTTAGACTCTGGCTTTGATTTTGAATTTTGTTTCGTTAGAATCGTGAATTGGTTTTCGTTGTTGTTTAACAATATTTCAAAGGAATATTAATAGTATAGATAGTGTGTACGGTACCCATACACTTCTTTTTCGTTGGTTATATTTATATTGACTACTGCTTTCGATTTCGGTTTTCTGCGATTTGTTTTGTGATTTGGTTTAAGTTGATTCGATTTTTTTTGGCTATCGTTTTCGGATTCGTGTTGTGTCTTGAATTGGTTTTGTTGTTTTGATTTTAAAATATTTAAAAGGAATATTTATTCCTTTTAGATATTTTGGATTTGCTTTTAAAAAAAATATTTAAAAGGAAATTTAATTCCTTTTAGGTATTTTAACGTTTTTTTTATAAATAGGTTTTTTCTTACTTCATAATGCCTCGCAAACATAAGTCCAGCCTTTCAAGAGTATCTTCTCAAAGACAAGCGAAAAGATTAGCTCGATCGCTAGAATCTTTAGAAGATGCTGAACTGAGAAGGTAAGAACAAGTAGAGCGTCAGGCTGCTTTTAGAGCATCTGAGACACCTTCTCAAATTCAGCAAAGGCGTCTTGAACAGGCACAGCGTCAAGCTACTTTAAGAGCTACTGAAACACCTGATCAAAGTCAGCAAAGGCGTCTTGAACAGGCAGAGCGTCAATCTACTTTAAGAGCTACTGAAACACCTGCTCAAAGTCAGCAAAAGCTATTCGAACAAGCGGAACGTCAGGCCGCCTTAAGAGCCGCGGAAACACCTGATGAAACTCAACACAGAATCATTGAGCTAGCTGAACGTCAATCTATTATAAGGGCATCTGAAACACCAGAACAGACACAGGCGCGAAGAGATGCAAATGCACAGCTCCAAGCTGAACGTCGACAAAATTTTCAAAGAAACAATTGGTCGGTTTTTAATGACGCAGCATTCAATTATGATCCGTTGATTGATTATAAAAATCACAGGTTAGTTGTTATCGGACTGATGGACAAGGCGTGTCGATTTTGCAGCGCTTTAAAATGGAAAGATGAGACCGCAGGCATGTGCTGTTCCAATGGCAAAGTGTCTCTTCCGTTACTTGGGGAACCAGAAGAACCTTTGAAAACTCTCTTTTTATATGATGCTAATGAGTCACGGCGCTTTTTAAACAGGATCCGGAAATATAACTCATGCTTTCAAATGACGTCCTTCGGAGTTGACTGGGAAATAATAATGCCGGGATTTTCGCCCACATTTACGGTGCAAGGGCAAATTTATCATAGAATAGGTTCACTTTTCCAGCTGAAACGAACAGCATAAATTTTTACAAGTATATTTTATGGGTGACGAAGAAATTGAGGTAGACCGTCGCTGCCAATTTATCCAGGAGTTGAGAGAGACACAGTGTTCAAAATTCAAAGATTCTTGCATGAACGTAACATTTTAGTCAAAACATTTAAAACTGCTTTAGAAAACCTACCTGAAGAGTAGGTTTTCTAAAGCAGTTTTAAATTTTGTGTTAGAAATTTTGACAAAGTCGTCATTCACGCAGATCGGACCCCTCGAGGAGAGCATGAAAAGCGCTACAATGCACCTTTGATAAACGAAATAGCAGCCGTAATTGGTGGTGATCAATTTTCTTCACGAGACATTGTCTTGCGAGCACGTGATGATACGTTGCAACGGGTAGCCGATACACACAAGTTTTATGACGCTCTGCAATACCCATTGATTTATTGCAAAGGACAAGAGGGTTATCATTTTCAAATTCCACTCATTAACCCTGTCACAAAGGAGAAACAACAAAAGAGTATCATGTATGGATTTTTATGCGTATCATATGATGTTGCGAGAAAATGATTTTAACCTCTTAGCCCAGTGTAGACAATTATTTCATCAATTTTTGGTAGACATGTATGTGAAGGTAGAAAGTGAACGTCTCCGTTATTTATCTTTAAATCAAAAAAAGCTGCGCGTTGAGAATTATATACATTTACAAGATGCAGTTTCTAGCGACGCCAATGTAAGCCCCAGAGATTAAGGTAAAATGGTAATTCTGCCTCATCATTTGTTAACAGTCCCTGCTACCTACATGAGTACACACAAGACGCTTTCGCCTATGTACGAAATTACGGAAGACCTGATCTTTTGTTACTTTTACTTGCAATCCCACATGGAAAGAAATAACCGAGGAGCTAATGCCGGGCCAAAAAGTACTGACAGACACGATTTAGTTGCTAGAGTATTTAGATTAAAAGTACAAAAATTAATGTATGTAATTAACAAAGGGAAAATTTTCGGAGAGGAAAGCCATGTATTCAATTGAATGGCAAAAAGAGGATTACCGCATGCCCACATTCTAATATGGTTTAAAGAGAGTTGCGGCCCAGCCAAATAGACGACATAATAAGCGCCGAGATTCTGGATCCTGAGCAAGATAAAGAATTGTATGATACCATCGTCCGAAATATGATTTACGGTCCATGTGGAGCACGAAATTCAATATCGCCATGTATGAAAGAAGGAAAATGTACAAAGAAATTCCCTAAACAGCTATTAAAAGAAACAGTGCACAATGACAATGGCTACCCTTTATACAGACGCAGAGCTCCCGAAGATGGTGGCAGGAAAGTTACAATCAAATCTCGCTCTGGAGCGTTCGAAACCTTAGATAACAGCTGGATTGTCCCGTATTCGCCCATTCTATGTAAAATGTTTAATGCCCACATTAATGTAGAAGCATGTAGCTCTGTCCGCGCAATCAAGTATATCTGTTAGTACATAAATAAAGGAAGCGACCAAGCAATATTTAATCTCAGGAGGAAGGTGAGGCAAATCCGTTAATGAAGTACAGACCTTTCAAGCAGGGCGTTATGTCAGCAGTAACGAGGCAGCGTGGCGTCTCCTTGGCTTCCTTTACACGAAAGGCACCCAACAGTTACTCACCTTGCTGTGCACTCAGAAAATGTAGAGCGTGTATATTTCACCGAAAGAAATTTCCAAGAAAGAATTGCATCACCGCCAAAACTACACTAACAGCCTTCTTTAAACTTTGTCAAACCGACCCCTTTGCAAAAACGTTGTTATATTCTGAAGTCCCCGCTATTATACTTGGAACACATCTAGGAAGGAGTGGAAACGCCGTATTCAAGGCGCGCCTGTTGCAAATTGGCCCAGAAGTCATCAGATACCTTGGTCGTGTATACCGTCCATGTAACTAATTTTGAATGTTTCTGTTTACGATTGCTGCTGCACCATGTTCGGGGTCCTACAGGATATAAAGACCTTAAAACTGTCAACGGTCAGGAATGTGCAACTTATAGAGAAGCATGTGAATCTCTGCATCTTTTAGAAAACGATAATCACTGGGATGAAACCATGGAGGAAGCTGTGCAGTGCCAGTCACCAGCCAAAATTAGGGATCTTTATGCAACTCTCATATCATCTTGCGGGCTATCTAATGCACATAAATTGTAGGACAAATATAAAGAGTACATGGCGGAAGATATTTTGCGAAGGTTACAGTAGACACACGCGAACATGACATACAATGAACACATTTATAATGAAGCACTTGGAAAAATTGAAGATAAAGTAATGGCAATGGTAGGCAAAAATTAAGCGACTTTGGAATGATAAGCCCTCAGCGAACAACCGAAAATGAACTAAGTGATGAAATTATACGTGAAACAAACTACGATATACCAGCTTTGCAGCAGCAAGTAGCCGAATTGTACCCTGCTTGCTTCCCGAACAAAACGAGTTTTTGACAAAGTATTAGGACAAATTGAATCTGGAAATGGTGCACTTTTCTTTTAGATGCCCTGGAGGAACTGGAAGACATTTTGTTAAATTTATTATTAGCGCAAGTACGGAAAGATAAAAACATTGCTGTGGCCGTAGCTTCCTCCTGTATAGCCGCCACGCTGCTAAGCGGGGCCGCACTGCACATTCTGTTTTAAAACTCTAAATCTAGCCCAGGAAGAATCGCCGATCTGCAACTTAGCAAAATAGTGCACGAGGTATAATGCTATGACAATGCAAACTTTAAGTGTGGGACGAAAGTACAATGTCGCATAAAAAAGCTGTAGAAGCACTAAATCGAACGCTCCAGGATTTGCGCAGCAATACCAATGTAATGGGAGGAATGGTGGTTTTACTGGCTGGTGACTTTCGCCAAACTTTGCCTGTCATTCAAAAGGGCACACCTGCAGATGAAATTAAAGCATACCTCAAGTCGTCTATTTTATGGAACAAGATGACAAAATTCAGTTTAACTAAGAATATGAGAGTGCATTTGTATAATGATATCAATGCTGGAAACTATGCTGACACACTATTAAAAATTGGCGATGGGCGGTTGGAAACGGATGCTGAGGGCTGCGTTAAATTGACGAGAGATTTTTGTAATTTAGTACAGTCATTCCGAATTAATTGCGAGCGTTTAGTCAGATTTAACGAACAACATGCATGAAGACAAATGGTTATGTGAAAGGGCGATATTTGCACCAAAAAATGAGAGCGTTAACAAAATAAATTCAGATGTATTAAGCGAAGTAGCAGGAGAAATAACAGAGTATTTGTCAGTAGACACAGTTATGGACACAGAACAGATCACTTCATATCCCGTAGAGCTTCTAAATTCTCTAGAGTTGTCAGGTGTGCCCTCACATAAGCTTCAATTAAAATTAGGCGTCCCAGTCATGCTAATGCGAAATTTAGATGCTCCTCGGTTATGTAACGGGACAAGGCTGCGTGTGACACATCTTGGACGGAACATAATCAGTGCTACAATTTTACAGGCGTAGGAAAAGGTGAAAATGTTATTATACCACGGATCCTATAATTCCCACAGATCTTCCTTTTCAATTCAAAAGGTTGCAGTTCCTAATAAGCTCAGTTTTGCAATGACAATTAATAAAGCGCAAGGGCAAACGTTACAGGTAGCGGGGTCAACTTAGAAAACCGTGCTTCTCTCATGGTCAGCTGTATGTAGCATGTTCGCGTGTGTCAAATGCCCAGAATCTCCACATTCTTTCCCCGAATGGAAAAACATATAACATTGTGTACAGTAGCGTCTTAAAATAGTGTTCAGTTAGTTTTTTTTTCCAAAATTCCCACAATCAATTAATCAGAATTCCCACAGATCTTCCCTTTCAATTCAAAATTTCCTATTTAGCTCAGTTTCTTTTCAATTCCAAATGCTGCACCTCTGACGGACCTATTAAGCTCAGTTTCCTTTCAACTCAAAAGGCTACAATTTAGCTCAGTTTCTTTTCAAAAGTCTGCATCCCTGACGGATAATTATGCTCAGTTTCCTTTAATTAAAAAAATATCCCATTTCCATTTGGAATAAACAGGCTATTTTCATGCTTTCCTATACGCTGCGTTTCAAAACTTTTAAATAGGCTGACGAATCAATTTTGCTCAGTTTCCTCTTAATGGCTGCTTCTCTGACAAATCTATAAAACTCAGTTTTCTTTCAATTCAAAAAGCAATGGATAGTTCATTTCCCAGTGACCATGCGGGCGAAGCCGCGGGTAACAGCTAGTGTTTGTTATAAGAGCAATTCGCGACTTCTAGTGTCAAACGAAATATATATCATAAATAAAATTCGTAAAATTTGTTTTATTCCATTTTTACAATATGTTGCTTTAGAAAGAGCCACTTATTGTTTGTACTACTTTTGTAATAATACGATGAGTATTAAATAAATATAATATTGATTAGCTAGGTACATTTGGTAATAATAGGATTTTATTTCATAAGTATGAAATGTTTTTACTGATTATGAGAATGGATTATTATAACACAATCACTCTATATATCCCAACAAATTTTCAAATACCTACATAATAGTGCAAAGATAAATATTTCTGGAAAATTTGCTTTCGCTGTAGGTTTTGTGAAAGAAAATCAAAACTGGTCAACAACACCTTGTTGATGAATTAATTGCATTATTAAAAATAAAATAAAATTTTCAACTTTAAAATTATAATAACTTTGTTTGTAGGATAATAAGCACAATGTATTATTCTTTCTACCTTTTTTCTATGCATTTTGTACATTAGGAATTAGGAACCAAATACATTGGAAAATTGAGTTATATGTACTACGTATTAGAGAAGCTATTCTAAACAAAAAACGAATCGAAAATCGACGACAGCGGGGGCTTGCGCGAGGCGAGCGCGTCGTGGTCTGACTAGGTACCTATTTGCTGCAGAGCTACAATATTAGTTATGTGGTCTAACCAAACTATTAAAACATGCAGCACTATATCGCTTATAGAGTATAGTTTTCTCGCGACCAAAACGTCGTTAGTGCCAGGAATTTCATGGCGCATGGCATTCTAGCGCGTTTTAGGTAACGAGACCCGCGCATCAACAGTCAATGAATACCTCCCATTAATTAAGTATTAATTTAATTAATGTTGAAACTGATCAAGAATTTGTTTTTAAGATCTACATTTCTTATAGTTTATTGCCATTATTACCGTTAATGTTAAAGTCTATTTAGAGTTCACTGTGGAACGTAGGCCTCAATTTAAGATTGTTACGCTTGCCAGGTGGGTTGACAACCGCAGTTTATTTTTTAGTTGTTATTATAAACAGAAACAGAAACAGAACTTTTTTTATTCAATATAGATTGTAAATAATGCTTATTGAAAGTCACTCTTTTGTTTAATTACCACTGGTTCAAAAAAAACCTCTGTCCTAGGAAGAACCAGCAAGAAACCCAGCGGGACTTTTTTTTTAAGTAACAGCTTACAATCATGTATGTTACACAATTAATCACACAAAACAAATAAAAAAATAGCTTGGTAGATGATCACCTCATTCCCAGGGGTCCTTAATATTATAATAACCCTTTTATACAAACTTGGTTTAATAAAGTTTTTGAACTTTGAGCTGGTCAAATTTTGCATAAATTCTGGAATTTTGTTGTAAAAGCGTATACATCGCCCCAAGAATCAATTACTGACTCGCTGCTGCTTATCTTCTGTTGTTTGCCTCTCACACATACACCACATTTTAATTGATTATTTCTCTTTTTAATTAATTATGTAATCACATTTGTACGACAACTACAAGTATTATAATTGTTTTTACATTTTAATTACATAAAAATTAATTACAAGAAACAATCCTTAATAAAAATTATTTTAAATTAGAATATTTTAATTTAACTTTAATTTACATCCCCGTTTTTTTTTAACTTCAGAAAATACCGTCGTATCAGAAAAAGACCAGTGAACGCCAATATCAAAAAAGTCTCATATATTTGTCAGTAGTGACAGCTTTAGCAAATTAATCACTACGATCTCCAACTCACCCTAACGTAATATGCAAAATTACATTACAAATTAAAATCAAATTTCCCGCCGACTCAGAATTGATCGTAAATCTTCAATATTGGCAGCTAATATTACCTAGCTTGCTTATCTTGCTCAGGGACATTACTACGAGCTTAAATCATCTCTATATAACACGAAGTTAGAAGTTATGAAAGCGAAATGTGACGATGTTAAACATCCGAATAGGAAGTTTTATTTTTATTATACCTAGAACATATAGAAAGTTTTATTTTAATTTTAATATTTTTCTTAGGTTTTTTGTTTACTTATTATAAGCCAGTGCTTGACCATAATCTCACCTGGTGGTAAGTGGTGATGAAGCCCTAGATGGTAAATCGCACTGGCCTCAATCGCCTTTTCTTAATATACCAGTGAATTTGACCAATATTATAATCAAAAGACGAAACCGATCTTTGGTTTTGTCTTAGTTTAGGCGTCGTTTAAAGTGTGCGCAGTACCCCGTCTATATTTGTCTAGTGCTCCGAGTATTACTTCTGCATTTAGAAAACTTCTCTCGTATCTAACCCGTTGTGGAACTTCGGGCGCAAATATCAACCACGTTCGTGAGCTATAAGCATACATGGACTCCTTGCACGTCTTATAAAGACGTCATTCCATCTAGTGACTACCTCAATATCATATACCAAAATACCTAAGTCGAAAACATATGAATTCACGTAGAAATTGGATATTAAAATAAAAAATGGTAATATTGGATTTGTGATTGTGTAGGCGATTGGCTAACATACCAGATAACTTCTTTCATAATTTTTCATCTAAAATCATATTTTCTCTTTGGACTTTGCCTACACACCCGGGGATTACAGACGTGACGCTATGTATGTATGTATGAATACAATCCATTAAGTGGTTCGCGAAGTATCGTCTTTAAATATTGTACATCCCAATAAACAGACCAATTTACGTGCATTCCAATTCCGGGTCTGGCCAAAAATCAGTTTTTGAGTTTTTCTATCAAGAAACTCTGAGTAGTAGCCCAGATTCAGGAACTTGGCGGTGTTTCAACCCCGTGCCTCGGAAAGCACGTAAAGCTGTTTGTGAAGCCCTTGATCTCTCTCTGGTCGTGTCGGATTACTATTTCATCGCACTATGGGAGTGAGGGAATAGAGAGTGCACCTGTGTTCGCACAAAATACTCATGCACTTTAATGAAAAGTGAAAGTGGCTTAGCATTGATTTGCGGCGCTGAGGGCTGCGTGTTCGAATCCCTATATACGTCCTACGCCTGCTTACTGGCCACTCTCATTTCTGTAAGCGTTCTAGGGCAAGGAAGTGTCCACCGCGCTGCCCCAATGCGTGTTGGCGGACATTTCAAATGTCTTCGAAATTTTTTTTTTAATATCTCAGTCATGTAGGTTTATTTGCGACGTTTTCCTTCACCGCCGATTAGTGGTAAATCAGCGCTAAAAAATAATTTTAATGATTTCAATTAAAATTGTAATTAATAATTGCTAAAAATCGTAATTAATAATTTCATTGGTCTGGCAAAGATCGAACCCGGTTTGCTCACGTACAGTGAAATTTACTGCGAGCGCTTAGCCCCTGAGTTATCACTGCTTAATAACCAATGGCAATACAATAATTCCATGACAATGACCTAGTATTCCCACTGAGATTAACACTGCTCATAACCTAAGTGTGTTGTTTAGGTTTTTTAAACTGTAATATTTATTACGATTTTAGTACACTAAAATATTATCCTAATGAAAAAACATCGCGATTTGATTCGCACCGGCAAACGGTCCTACCATAAGACAACTGCAATGCAGTATTCCATGTGAGGCGGACGTTGCGCTTTATGAAGTTTTAATTTATGTATAATGTTAATGCAGTGGACCCGCAATACTACTCTTGTATTGAATTTCGGATTATTTTTACTTGACTTTTGATTTAATTCCTTATTGCGTTTGAATTTGATGTTAATATAAGTACAAGCGCTCTTCATAAAAGCTCTATATAAAAGGCAAACCTGACTGACACATCTATCAACGCACAGCCGAAACTACTGAACGGATTTCGCTGAAATTTGGCACACAGACAGTTGTAATGACGTAAGCATTCGCTACGAAAGGATTTTAGAAAATTCGCCCCCTTAGGGGGTGAAAAAGTGGTTAAAAGTTTGTATTGAAGTCTGTCATTTTTAGAGCTAGAAGCCTGAAACTTTGTTTTTAGGTTAACGATTAGATATACAATTACTAGAGTTTTTGAAAATTCAACCCCTAACGGGGAAAACAAGATTAGTTATACCATTTTATTCGAAACTTCACAAGAGTACTCATATCAATAAATGAGTAAACAAGTAATTCAGGCTCTTTCAGAATTCAACCCCTAAAAGGTGGAAAATGGGTGACAAATTCTGAAAATCAACATGGGTATCGTTTTTATGGTTTATAGGGTCGCTGATTACGAAAACAACAATTATTTCAAAATCCAACATAGCAGACGGGAAATACCTACCATCATCCCCTGTGGGGATGCGATGTGGTTGAAATGTCAATATGGATACTACTAATGTAGCTGCAGCATGGCTCTATCACGTACAAAAATTTATTGCTTTTATTGGATTATTTAAATAAGTGGTGGTATTGTTATCTAATATATACTAATTAATGTTTGTTTGTTCGTACTTTATGCGCAGCCATATCGTTCTTCAGATTGCGGTAAAACTTTGTCATTTTATTGCATGCACTTGGGCGATGGTTAAAGGCATAGTACAATTAACTTACAGTAAGTGGCACATGTATCGTACCGACAAATTTATTTGAAAGTTATAATATATCATTAGTGTATCATAAATATTAAAATAATAATCAACAGTAGGCACATGTGGTGCAATCTATGACAAAAATGTAGAACTAAATTGTCTCTGGTCATGCAAGTTACTTAACGTTTTTATTAGAGAATGCCTAATGTCATTAAGTCTGCCCTTTATGTTCTTTTGTAAAAGGGAATGCGATAAAGAATAAAATTGAGATAAATTTCATCTGGTAGGTTATAAGGAGTCCGTTATGGTAGGTGCCACCCTATTTTACCGTAAACAAGCAGTCAGTGTACTGCCGTATTCCGGTCTGAAGGGTATAAAAAGCCAGGAAAATTACAGGCTGTGACGCATTCCATCTTTGTTCTCAGATATGACAACGCATTTGTAGCCTTCTTGCAAGTTGGCTGTTGCATGAAAGGAGTCCTAATACACAGTGAATATATTAAGATATAAAAAGCAATAGGAATAGGCCTATTCTTCCATAACTTTTCTTTATTTTTGGCACCAATAATGGCATACATGCGCAGATGTTAAGTTTTTCTCTGGTTTTGCAGATGTTCTTGGGCAACGATGACTACTTACTGATTTAATTAAGAAATACTCCGAAAAATTAGATCTAGACGTAAATTCGATAAAACCATCATGTGCCAAACCACGGAGGTTGTATGGGTTATCGAAAATACACAAACCAAACGCTCCGTTACGTCCCATAGTGAGCCAGATCGATTCACCAACTTATAAGTTGGCTCAACACTTGGCAAAAATACTGTCACCACTGAGAGGACAACCAGAGCACACACAAAGGATTCATACCATTTTGTTAGTGAGATAAAAGATCTACATCTCGCTGACAATGAAACTATGGTCAGTTTCGATATTCAGTCACTATTCACATGTTTACCTATTGCAGACTGCATCACAATTGTAACTAGGAAGCTAGAAGATAATAACATGCCCACAGAACATGCAGTATTACTTAAACACTGCCTCACATCTGGCTATCAATTGTGGAAGGAAGAGTTCTACAAGCAAGTAGACGGTGTGGCGATGGGCTCACCTGTATCTTCCGTAGTCGCCGACATATTCATGAAGGACTTTGAAGAGAAAGCCTTTGTTACTGCTCCTGTAAATCCAAGATTCTACAAGCGGTTTGTAGACGATACTTTCACAGTTTTACCATCTGACAAAGTAACTGTATTTTTAAACTACCTTAATTCCATAAACTCTAAAATACAATTCACAATGGATTAGAGGCAAACAATTATTTAGCTTTCCTAGATATGTTAGTCATCCGAAATTCTGATAACACTATTGGTCATACTGTGTATAGGAAAAAGACTCATACCAACCGACATTTAAATGGTGAATCGTACCATCATCTATCACAGTTAGCTACCGTGGGAAAATCTTTGTTTAAGAGCACGAGGGATCTGTGACATAAAACATCTGGCCGCCGAGCTTCAGCACGTCGAGCAAGTACTGCAAGACAACAAGCTTCGGCTCCCACGCCTACGTCACAGTGACCGAGTGAAGCCGGCCACAGTCGAGCGTGTGCCTGTTGTACTACCCTATGTCAGAGGAGTCACAGACGAGGTTGGCTACATCTTGAAGCGAGCTTCCATTAAAACATACTTCAAGCCGCCGAAGAAGATTAGTCAATTTTTACCATCCGTCAAGTGTCATATCCCTCTACAAGATGCAGGAGTTTACAAGCTGGATTGTGAATGTGGTCTCTCTTACATAGGACAAACAAAAAAATATATAAAAACCCGCGTAAAAGAACATATAGCTGACTTGTAGCTCCGACGTATCGGGAAGTCTGCAGTTTGTGAACATGTTCAAGATCGTCCCCGCCATTAAATTAGATTTTATAGACCACAAATCCTTGCAAAAGAACACCGATATCTACCAAGGATGATTCGCGAGGCTATTGAAATGAAAAAACATCATAATTTCAATAGAGAAGATGGATGGGTGCTGCTATCTGCTTGGGATCCTATAGTTAATAAAATTAAATCCAAACCCAAGTATACCACTACTAGACTTCAAGATACTCTAAGCTCATTCTGCGTAGATCGAACCAAATATTAATATTAAAAAACTGAAGGTAGCCGGGCTAACTATGACATCGGGACGTGAAACTCCTCAGTCCCCCCCCGTGACCATGAGTGCTGTAAAGCACCCGAAACGTCGGGAATTAAAAAGTTAAAATTAAATACGATATAATCCGTAAAAATTAGTTTCATTTAATGTGTAGTCTTCGCGTAAATATAAGAAAACATTAAGAAAAACATTTTTTCAAATAGAGTTAGTAGTTAGGAAATCGATTATGAAGATTTGTGGGTGGTTTTAGATTAGTCCATTTTAACAATATACGCCATATAGCTTTTTGTGGTATATATATTCCGTCTCCTGTAAATAAGAACAGATCAAATACTTTTTAAATAATTGTAATACAACAGGCCGTGCGTTCTGGCTATTATGTTTCCAACTGGAATGATTTAAATTTCTTTTTCTGTTATAAATATATGCATATAATAGGTCAGGTAAAAAGTTTCTTCGTATTTTGATTATATAAAATTGAAGAAAATTCTCTTAGATTGTGCTGTTTATACTTTCCCCGCCATTTTCAAGACGTTTATGGGCCTAATGCAATGATAGGTAACAGTAGCACAAAGTTGGTACTAACGTTTTCAGTCTGTGAATTTTGATATCAAAGATGCAGCTCGCTCTGGTCTCTTTCATACGGATAAAGTCGATGACATTTTTGAAAAAGTGGAACAATATCAGCATATTAGTATTAATCTTATATTAGTAAAATAAATATAAAGTTTAGATCCATTTGCAAAAGTCTTGCTATACAAAAAAGGTCGATATTGGGGTATCACACGAGCACACTGAAAGAAACCTAATGAATCGTGTACTCATTTTCGATTATCTTTTGAAACGTAATGAAACCGAAACACTTTTGGAAAGATTGATCACTGGTAATGAAAAGTGGATCACTTTGACCATGATCTTTTTCGCACTTTCTTGTCGTAAGAAAGTGCGAAAAAGATCATGGTCAAAGGGTAGTCAAGCTCCACAGACTATAGCGAAACCCGGATTAACGCGCAATAAGGTGATGCTCTGTGTATGGTGGGATTGGAAGTGGGATGCTGTTAATATTTGGGCTGGGTTCACACACCAACCAGTCAAGAGCGGCCCTAATCATTATGATCGAATTCCTTTTGATCGGCTCGATTCACTGGCGCTGCAAAGAGAATGTTGCATCACTTTGCATCTTGCACGAACAAAATACTCGTAAAATATTTACGCGCTCATTTTAGGAGCTAAGCGGTCGGTGCTTCATGGTACGTTAACTTTGACGAGATATAAATGAGATATTCAGGAAATTAAATACTGAGTTTCATGGGGTTATGGATGAACGATTTATATTCACTCTGTTTTGTAAACTAAAAATGTAAATTTTTCAGTCATGTGAAATATAAAATATATTTCAATTTATTGATTAAAATTACAGTCTCCGTTAATCTTAGAGTCTATCGTATTGTACGCAAGATCACAAGGAGTGTAAGGACGAATGGTTTAGTTTTATTCCAGCTGCCAAATTTTACTATCTAGATGCCTTGCGGTCCACCACTGTGCAATTCTTCTTTGTGGAATTAGCCACCACAGAGTTTTATCTTGTCAGACAAGAGTTAGGGACCAACAAGAAAAGAGCCTACTCCTTAAAAGGCCGGCAACGCACCTGTATTCTTCTGATATAACACATGTTTATGGGCGGCATCAAGTAATTAAACTCGCTATCAGGTGACCCGCATGCTCGTTTGCACTCTCTTATAAAAATAAAAAATACAATGGGAGAGACTTACGTCCAGTGATGGAGTTTTACGGACTAATAAAGAGAATACCGACTTTTGTATCCGTATGAAACGAAACAAAAAAGACAACTATAAATATCAATTCTAAATTTAAGTTTTCCACTCATTAATTGTACGCTTTCAAATAAGAATGAATTCCAATCGAGAATGGATGGAAAAAAACATGGAAATCAACTTCCGCCAATTTCCCCAGCTTAATGTCCGATTTTTTTTTCATAATAGTGAGAAGAAGCCGTGCGATTTCAATTGAACTTTATCCGAAATTCGTAGGTATACTTTTTATTTCTTCTACCTTTTATTTAAAAAACTTTCGTTCATTTTAATTATTTTAACAGCTCAGTAGCTCAGCGGCTAAGCGTATGGCTGCGGCAATTAGGGTTTAAATTTTACTTTGATCATTCCTTTATCACGTGGTAAATCAGCACTTAAAATCACAATTAAAACTTTCTTTGGTGCCGGCAGGGATCGTGTTCGTTCTGCTAGCGTACTATGAAATTTAAGACGGGCATAAGCTACCCTGAGCTACTATGGCTTTTCCAATCTATCGAAGTTCAACAATAACTTTTATTAAGAGATCATAGGAGAGTTAAATTAAATTTAAATTTAAATTGTTTGTTACATGTCACATTACAAATTTGAGATGGTACATTATTGATAGGTAAAAATGTGACGCCCTGCAAGGGCACATCAACACTATAGGGCTAACTATTATTGTAATAACTAACTTTTAAACATAAATTATAAAATATCATATCATAAACATTCAATATTATTTTAGTAGTCGAAGTATTCTTTTTTTCTTATTATTCATCGTCAAAAAATTAATTTAAAGTATAATAACATTTATTAATAAGGAATGTTTTCAATTATTCATTAAATTGAGCAGGGTTCTTTAGGATTTTTATAGAATTCGGAAAATGGTTATATATCTTTATTGGCATAACGTCGGGGCTAAGCGAAACTAACTTTAACTAGTTTAAACGGTTAAGAAATAATCGAAGGAAACGTATAAGAAATGAAATTAAAAAAAAATCTCGAAGACATGTAAAGTACCTGCTCCTTAATCCTTTTGGAAATGAAAAGAGTCCTGTTCCCAGCAATTAAACGTATGAAGGCTATCGACATAAAAAATAGATTTACTATATACCTCCAACTGCTGGGCCCTAGACGTACTATCATTTCTGAAGGGGACATGAAACTGCAGCACCTACACTGCCGTCAGTCATGTTGCTCTAACTTTTAGCTTTTAATATTAATTTTGGTCAGATCTACGCGACATGAGTTTACAGTACCTTGTGGTCTTGCAGCGGTGTGTTTGCGTTTAGATTTTATTTTACTAACCATGAAATACCATGCCAATGCATGCCGATGGATGCCGATCGATGTGCTCTTTAACGAAAACTGGATGATTTTTTTAAATTTCAGTGTCATCAGTAATCATTTTTGGCAGTAACGAAAGTACTTTTGCGAAAAATTGTATTAACCCTGTGAAACCAGTAACGGCGGAGGCGATCCTGGACATTTCCGCTTCAGATTTCCTATTTCGTAACATCAGGTTTATGATTTTATCGCGGAGTTTAGTCAATTTACATATAAATGAGTAATTGAACTAAAAACCATATCAATTTTCATACATTTGACTTAGACTTATAGACTTCACTATTATCAATTTAAATTATTTCGCTTTTAAAATGAAATAACGAAAAAAAACTAAAAATATAACGTTAAGGATTTTGAAATGATTTTATAAATCGAATTATTCAAACAAATAAATGTAAGTTAATTATATAATTTAATTTATTAATAACTGAAAAAATATACTACTTTTTCCATTTGATGATAGACGGCGCTGTTATGAAAATTAAAACGTAGATAATCTGCGTAGTTTCAAATTATTACACAAAACTAATTTTAACTTTATTTATAAATATGGTATTTATTTGCAAAAACCCCTATCTTCCCGCCTATTACTAACAGAATCATATATAATAGAAAATTAATATCAAAAGAAAGGAAAATACTTAACCTTATTTTTTTGAAGTTCCGTAATTGGATAAAAAGTATCTATAAGTTGTCCCGGTTTAATAACTATCTACATACAGAATTTCATGGAAATCGGTCCATTAGTTTTTGCGTGAATCTTGAATACACAGACAGGCAGATAGACAGACAGACAAATATTCTAAAAACCACTAATTTGGTTTCAGTACCCTTTATTTAGTCCCCTCGACTTGTTTTTCCAAGAATATATTAGAATTACAGACACGACTTTTCTACAGATTTCTTATATGTATGTATATATTTATATATATATACAAGGCCATTTTGCAATAACCGGCCAAATTTGCAGAGAAAGTTAAGACTAGATAATATAGGCAAATGGTGAAGAAAATTAATTAAAAAAAATCTCAAGTATTCTGTCCTTTTTATCTTTTAAATTCAAAATGCGTGTTAATGCATTATTTTTACTGATTTTACTTCCCACGTATAAATACAAATATAATACATATACATAAATATATAAACACTCACGCCTGTCACCCAGAGGGGTAGGCAGAGACTAAGGACTTCCATTTGGCACGATCCTGACACACCTCTCTCGCCTTCTTTACATCCATATATCTACGCATACACGCTAGTCGGTTAGGGGTACTCCTAATCTAGCCCATTTTCAAATATAATACATAAATATGATACATAGGGAGTACGGTCGATTTCGCTGACCTCAAGTCACAATTCGTATTCGTTCGATTGTTAAAATTGTTTATACGGGATAAAGTGTACTTACAGGAGATTAACCTATGTCAGTGTGTTGAGAACGTTTCATACTATCGACCTTTGCATTTTGTTTTAATGACACTTATTATTGTGCATACAATCAGTAAAATTTGTTCTATTATTTTTAAACGGTGAACATAAACTAATCATTCACTAGAATTCGTTATCGCGGCTTGTGTATCCTCTAACGTCCGTCAATCTCGGCAAATAGCAAGCGACTGCGCGCGCATCTCTGCTTGTCCCTTACAGTGCGAAGCGCATATACCTGCATTGCATTCACTTGAACCGGTAAGCGCCTTGCCGTTTAACTGCACACTAAAAAATTATCTATTGCAACAGCTGACGCTTATTGATAGGAACCTACGTAAACAATGTCTTCTCAGTGTGGAGCTTGCTTATCTGATATCGGCAGCGCGGATTTGTTTATGGGATGCTATAGATGTAAAGCCGTTTATCACATTTTATGTATTAATATCTTGGAAAAAGAATATGAACTGTTCAAGGGCGAATTTTTATCTAGCTGGCTATGCCCTAACTGCCACTGCAGGACTCCCAAGGGTGATAATTCCAACACTCCTATTTGCACACCTAACTCTGAGCTGAATTTAAATGTCACCACCCGTCCATCGAAACGCAAAGCCGTATCTCCCACTATCGATGAGAGCTAGAAGCCTACGTTACAATCAATAAATGGTAACCTCAAGCTTGCATCAGAAATACATCTTATGAGGGAAGAAATTACTGAAATGAAGGGCGTTATGCAAACAGTCTCGCAGTGTCTCTTTGCTTGTACCGCGAGATTGGACTCATTAGAAACACGTTTGTCACAAGCCGAAGGGAAACTTCAGGTTTTGAATAAAAGGGAATCCGACATAGATTCTCTTAAAGTCACTATCTTAATCCTCCAGGAACAACTCAACACCCAGTTACAATCCTCACTTCGAAACGAAATTGAGATCATGGGCATCAACGAAAATGTCAACGAGAACCTGCAACACATTGTCCTCGTTACGGCTTCTAATGTCGGCATCACACTAGTTAATGACGATATTGATTTCGTTGTTTGTCCTGGGAGTCGACGAGACCGAATTAACCAGGAAAGTCAATTTAAAGGACCCCGACCTGTCATAGTGCGTTTTCTAAGAAAGGACAAGCGAGATGAATTTTTAAGGGCGACGAAGGCTAAACGTGACCTCACCAACTTAGATATTGAAATTCAAGAACCTCCTAGAAAGTTATACTTTAATGAAAATCTTACAAAATATAATCGCCAGTTGTTTCGAGATGCCAGAACTCGTTCAAGAGAGGTGGGTTACAGGTACTGCTGGATCAAAAATGGAAATGTTCATATCCGAAAGCACGATGATAGTCCAGCCCATACCATACGAAATGCTGCTGACGTGGACCGGGATCTCGTTTCCAGGACCATGAATGTAACCCATCTTCCTTTCCACACAAAGACAATAAATCAAATTAGCCTGCTTTGCTTGTTATTAACTTCATATTTGTTTCTTTGCATGATATTACTCGATGTTATTGGTAATCATTTTTCGCAGCCATGTTATGACTATTTTTCTAATTTTTATTGTTAATTCATGACAAACGAAAGTGAAAAGAAGTATTTGTTTACCAGTAATTTAAAAAGAAAACGATCATTTCACCCATTCATAACTAATATATTTAATAGTCTTAAATTTTTCACAGATAGTTATAATACACTTGCAAAAGAATTTCATTCTGAACCATATTATGATACATATTATATTTTTAATGTATGGATAATACTACTTTTGCACGTAGCGCTACAAAGGCCTTATTTTATGTTATTTATATTCAAATTCCGATTAAATTATACCTCTGTGATTAACACTTTGACTGGCTTAATTTCTATAATATTCAAAATTTTGTACAACTTCCAGTTTATGAGTGACAAGCTCTGTTTTCAATATTTCTTTCTATTAGATTTTTATAAACTACGTCCGTCATAGAAATTCAAGACGATATAAAAATCTTTATCGATTGAATGTCACTCTCTGGATAGGCTAGAACGTTGTATGAAAGTTTTTCAATCAAATGATTTTAATGTTCTCACTTTTAATATACGTAGTCTTCAACATAATTTTAATTATTTTTGTAGTGCTTAACCCGCCACCGCTCGCGCTCTTTTTTATGACATCGTCGGTCACGTGGGGTCTTAAGAAACCCTAACATTAAATTTCAAAAGAGTCCTAATTTCTTAAGTTATTGATATTTGTATTTTTATACGTGGTAGAGCCATGCTGCAGTTATATTAGTAGTATAGTTGTAGTACGAATGGGTCGGCTCGACCGGGGAAGGGCCACGCTCTCACAGAATACCAGCGTAAAATAGCAGCTTAACACTGCTGTGTTTCGTATGGTGAGTGTAGAGAACCGGAGACCCTTTTTACTGGAATAGAGGCATTCCATCTTAGTCCTCACGGGTGACAACGCATCTGCATTTTGATTAACAAGCGAGGATAGATGTAGATGTCTATGGGCCACATCAACCACTTACCATCAAGTGGACTGCGTGCTTGTTTGTCACCCTATTTCTATAAAAAAAATTACTTACATCTACCCAGCTACGTGATAGTTCAGCAATTGGGCAAATCGCCGGCTATAGGGCTTTTCATACTAAAAAGTATATTAATAAGAGTGGAGAAGTGGTTGTTTACATTAGGTTGGACAAGGAACTCCTCTGTGCAGGAGCCCACCTTTGATGATGCAAACTGCCATAGGGTTGACTTGGATAACTCATTGTCTATATTATGCATATATCGCTCTCACTCATTTCACAATATAAACGGCTTTCTGTAATCTTTGGACAGTACACTCCACTGCATACAGAATAGGTCTTGTGTAATGTTGGTGGGAGACTTAAATATCAACTTGTTAGCTGGTGACATTGATATGCAAGTTTCTGATAACTTATGCTTAATGGCTTCCTTGTCGGCCATTTCAGAGCCTACTAGGGGAGATACATGTTTAGACTACATTTTCAAATCCAAAGATGTTATTACTGCAGCTGTATGCAAATGTTCCTTGACTAATCGTTATATGCCTATGGTGGGTGTGAGTCTTGCTGAAAATAAACCCAAATCGAAAAACAGGTACAGAAATATTGTAATAAAAATTTTGAAAATAAAAATTTTGGATTGGACCTTCGGGGTGTGAACTAGTCGACTGTGATTAGCTGTGAAGACGTCAACGAGGCTGTTTATAACTTTGACCATATTCTACAATCAGCTGTAGGTAAACATACTCGTAAAGTTAAAATAAGTCGCACTAAATATAACATCAAACCATGGATTACTCCCGGGCTAATGAAATGTATCCGCCACCGAGATTATTTGCACAGTCAGGCCCGTGCGAATCCCAATGACGTCATACTTAATCTGACCTACAAACGCTATCGCAACTTGTGTGACATTGCACGACTCAAGGTTGAGCATGAGAATGGAGAGCTAAAACACCACAAGCGGAATCCTAAAAAGCTTCAGGTTGTAAAAAACGTTTGCGAGGTCTCCCAAAAGAGTAAAGATTCTGAGGAACTCTTAAAAAGTGGCGATGACATTAAGTCGTCATTAAATTTATGTAATAGACATTTTGTCTCCTCCGGTCAAAAATTGGCTGACCAAATCCTGTCCAACCTTTCAAACTCAGAATACAAATTAAGTGCTTCCGTTAGGACTCCAAATCATCTGTTCAACTCTTTCTTCCTTAAACCTACTGACTCATTGGAAATCAAGAGGTTAATTGAGGGTTTACGCAGTGATAGTGCGCAGGTGGTTGATGGTTGTACCCTCTTCTTATAAAATCTACTAAAGAGACAATTTTTATTCCTCTTACTCATATTTTCAACCTAAGTCTTGGAATGGGCGTATTTCCTGACAGCTGGAAGTGCGCGGTGGTAAGTCCGATTTACAAAGCTGGATCAAAGAATAACCCGGATAATTACAGGCCTATATCGCTTCTCACAATCTTCTCAAATCATCTTGAGAAGATAGTTAATATCCGTCTGTTAAAATATATCGATAAGTTGAAACTAGTTTCTAATAGACAGTTTGGGTTCAGGGCGAGGAAGTCAACTGAGGATGCTGTTAATCTGCTAATAAACCAAATTTCATCGAATGTGGATAGTGGGAAATGTAGCCTTGGTATTTTTTGGACCTTTCTAAGTCCTTTGATACGGTGTCAAGACAAATATTATTGAAGAAGCTCGAAGGTCTTGGAATCCGCGGCACTGCATGGGATTGATTTCAAAGCTATCTTACTAATCGATAGAAAGTGTGACAATAGGGCCTGATCACACGAGTTCCCAGCTCCCCGTGACCTTCGGGGTACCTCAGGGCAGTATTCTCGGGCCGAAACTCTCCGATCACACTCTTAATATAACAACTGTTAGACGGGAAATTAAGCTGCAGTCTTCAACAGATTTGATAGCATACAGGAAACTGAACAGATATGTCTCCAAATGCATGCGGCTGGACTAACGCAACTTCAATACAGCTCGTATTGAAGAAGCAAAATCTTTGTCAGAGATCTGTCTGCCAGAAAGAGCCAACAGTCAAAGCTGAAGACCGAGTGTGGCAGCATCGTTTCCGGGACACCTGAGAGTTTGAGTGAGATTGAGAGGTTCTATGGGCAGCTGTACACATCATCGTTGGTGCCACACGAAAACCTGAGTAACAATCCAAGAGCAAGTCTTATCCGACACAAGTGAAGTGGAGCAGAAGTGCGGTGGTCTTATTCTTCAAAAAAGGCTACAACAACACAACGTTCTCTTGAAGAACTACAGACTGATTTCCCTTCTGAGTGGCATCTACGTGCTGTTTTCGAGAGTAATTACGAATCGTCTCGCACGCAGACTCTACGACTTTCAGCCTCCCGAACAGGCCGGTTTCCGAAAAGGCTTTAGTACCATAGACCATATACATACCCTTCGAAAAATTGTACAGAAGACCGAAGAGTACAATCTGCCACTTTGCCTTGCGTATGTGGACTATGAGAAAGCCATTGATTTCGTCGAAATTTGGGCGGTGCTACAGTCCCTTCAGCAGTGCTAAGTTGACTATCGCTATATCGAAATGCTGAAGTGTTTGTATAGTAGAGATACGATGGCTATCCGAGTACAGAACCAGAGTACGAAACCTATCAACCTGTTGAGAGGTGTAAGACAGGGTGATATTATATCCACGAAACTCTTCACCGCTGCATTGAAAGAAGTTTTAAAGCTACTAGACTGGAAAGGATACGGTATTGACATCAATGGCGAGTACATCACTCACCTTCGATTTGCTGAAGATATAGTTCTTATGGCAGAATCGCTGGAAGACCTAAGCACTATGCTCAATGACCTCAATAGTGTCTCCTAACGGATTGGTCTTAAGATGAACATGGACAAAACAAAGATCATGTGTAATGTCCTTGTCACACCTATGCCGATAGTTGTTAGGAGCACTAAGATCGAAGTTGTTGACGAGTATGTTTACCTGGGACAAATAGTCCGACTAAGTAAATCCAACTTCGACCGAGAGGTCAATCGACGGATTTAACTTGACTGGGCAGCGTTCGGAAATTACGCCACATCTTCTCGTC
This sequence comes from Parnassius orleans, assembly GCA_029286625.1. Lineage (NCBI taxonomy): Eukaryota > Metazoa > Arthropoda > Insecta > Lepidoptera > Papilionidae > Parnassius > Parnassius orleans. The sequence goes on along the minus strand of JAGSMP010000261.1, from coordinate 643,818 downwards.
AGGTATACCTCAAAACCTGAAAGCGAGATTATACAACCAGGACGTGTTGCCAGTGATAACTTATGAATCTGAGACGTGGTCCTTCACTGCTTGCCGGATAAGCAAGCTCAAGGTCGCTCAGCGAGCTATGGAGAGGGCTATGCTCGGGGTTTCTCTGCGTGATAAACTTACAAATGAGGATATCCGCAGTAGAACCTGAGTGACCAACATAGCCCAACGGATTAGTAAGCTGAAGTGGCAATGGGCCAGCAATTTAGCTCGAAGAACCGACAACCAATGGAGGAAAAAGTTAAAGTGAACAAGGTAAAGTAAACAAATTTCTTTAAGAATTTTGTCTTTGTGAAGCGTGTAGAAGCGGTGTGTTTAGAGTCCAGTGTTAACATATCTCTGCAGTAATTATAATGCCAGATCTCAAGAAGACGTGTAATCAATAACACCGGTTCAGGTCCAGCTCGCAGTAACTAATCAATATATCCATACTAATATTATAAATGCGAAAGTGTGTTTGTTTGTTTGTTTGTTTGTCCTTCTTTCACGTCGTAACAGAGCGTCGGCATGGCATGATTTTTTGTATGGGGATAGTTCGGTGGCTGTAGAGTGACATAGGCTACTTTTTTCCGCGGAAAAACATCTCATTCCCGTGGGAAAATCTAATATGTTGCACAAGTTTGTCCTTCTTTCACGTCGCAACAGAGCGTCGGCATGGCATGATTATTTGTATAGGGATAGTTCGGTGGCTGTAGAGTGACATAGGCTACTTTTTTCCGTGGAAAAACATCTCATTCCGTGGGAAAATCGAATATGTTGCAAAATTAAATTCAGCTGGTGGCGCCACCGTGATTCTACAAGACGGACGACGGTACGATGGACGAACACAGAAGGTCAAAATATCTGGATTATTATGTCTTTTACCAAAATTAAGATAAAAATGTATGGATCTGTATTTTCCGCAGGACCGGGAAGAGAGCGATAAAAAACATAAAATTCACCAGCTGATTTTCTTCAAACGTTTTGGTGCATCGTAATTCACAGAATAGGCGATAACCTCGCAGACGATATTAAATAATCCGTTGATGCTCTGCCTACCCCGCAAGGGTTACAGGCGTGATTATAAGTATGGATCAGAAATACTATCACCACCTGTCACGCTTTCACCCTTAACTATTACTTAACAATGGTAGAAACAGTTTTTTATTGAACGGAAATGAATACAGTTCTTATATGTGGTTATGAATGAATCGGTATTACAATAAGAAAAATTGTTCAAAATTATAAGAAAAATATTTTTGAGAGTTCTTATTAACTAACGTATACATAATTTAAATTGATTCCGCTAGATGTCGTTACTAGGTTTTTAAAACCCGGTAACGAAATGTTTCGCGCCGTTGAGCCGCCCGTCAACTTATAGTGCATACGGTACCTATACGCTTAAATTGTTTCTATTTCGTAGCTTATTCGACTACCTGCTTTCGATTTCGGTTGTTTGTTATTTGCTTTGTGATTTGGTTAAGGTTGAATGGATTTATATTGGCTTTCATTTTCGGATTTGTGTATTTTCCTGGATCGGTTTTGTTGATTTGGTTGGTATTCCTTTATATATATTTAGATTCTGGCTTTGATTTTGGATTTTGTTTATTTAGAATCGTGAATTGGTTTTCGTTGTTTTAGGTTGTTTAACAATATTTCAAAGGAATATTAATAGTATAGATAGTGTATACGGTACCTATACACTTAATTTTTTTCGTTGGTTATATTTATATTGACTACTGCTTTCGATTTCGGTTTTCTGCGATTTGTTTTGTGATTTGGTTTAAGTTGATTCGATTTTTTTTGGCTATCGTTTTCGGATTCGTGTTGTGTCTTGAATTGGTTTTGTTGTTTTGATTTTAAAAAATATTTAAAAGGAATATTTATTCCTTTTAGATATTTTGAATTTGCTTTAAAAATATTTATAAGAAAATTTAATTCCTTTTAGGTATTTTAACGTTTTTTTTATAAATAGGTTTTTTCTTACTTCATAATGCCTCGCAAACGTAAGTCCAGCCTTTCAAGAGTATCTTCTCAAAGACAAGCGAAAGATTAGCTCGATCGCTAGAATCTTTAGAAGATGCTGAACTGAGAAGGCAAGAACAAGCAGAGCGTCAGGCTGCTTTTAGAACATCTGAGACACCTTCTCAACGTCAGCAAAGGTGTCTTGAACAGACAGAGCGTCAGGCTGCTTTAAGAGCTCCGAAATACCTTCTCAAAATTAGGAAAGGCGTCTTGAACAGGCAGAGCGTCAAGCTACTTTAAGAGCTTCTGAAACACCTTCTCAAAGTCAGGAAGGCGTCTTGAACAGGCAGAGCGTCAAGCTACTTTAAGAGCTACTGAAACACCTGCTCAAAGTCAGCAAAGGCGTCTTGAACAGGCAGAGCGTCAAGCTACTTTAAGAGCTACTGAAACACCTGATCAAAGTCAGCAAAGGTGTCTTGAACAGGCAGAGCGTCAATCTACTTTAAGAGCTACTGAAACACCTGCTCAAAGTCAGCAAAGGCTATTCGAACAAGCGGAACGTCAGGCCGCCTTAAGAGCCGCGGAAACACCTGATGAAACTCAACACAGACTCATTGAGCAAGCTGAACGTCAATCTACTATAAGGGCATCTGAAACACCAGAACAGACACAGGCGCGAAGAGATGAAAATGCACAGCTCCAAGCTGAACGTCGACAAAATTTTCAAAGAAACAATTGGTCGGTTTTAATGACGCAGCATTCAATTATGATCCGTTGATTGATTATAAAAATCACAGGTTAGTTGTTATCGGACTGATGGACAAGGCGTGTCGATTTTGCAGCGCTTTAAAATGGAAAGATGAGACCGCAGGCATGCTGTTCCAATGGCAAAGTGTCTCTTCCGTTACCTGGGGAACCAGAAGAACCTTTGAAAACTCTCTTTTATATGATGCTAATGAGTCACGGCGCTTTTTAAACAGGATCCGGAAATATAACTCATGCTTTCAAATGACGTCCTTCGAGTTGACCGGAAATAATAATGCCGGGATTTTCGCCTACATTTACGGTGCAAGGCAAATTTATCATAGAATAGGTTCACTTTTCCAGCTGAAAACGAACAGCATAAATTTTACAAGGATATTTTATGGGTGACGAAGAAATTGTGGTAGACCGTCGCTGCCAATTTATCCAGGAGTTGAGAGAGACACAGTGTTCAAAATTCAAAGATTCTTGCATGAACGTAACATTTTAGTCAAAACATTTAAAACTGCTTAAGAAAACCTACCTGAAGAGGATTATAAAGTCGTCATTCACGCAGATCGGACCCTCGAGGAGAGCATGAAAGGCACTACAATGCACCTTTGATAAACAAAATAGCAGCCGTAATTAGTGGTGATCAATTTTCTTCACGAGACATTGTCTTGCGAGCACGTGATGATACGTTGCAACGGGTAGCCGATACACAAGTTTTATGACGCCTGCAATACCCATTGATTTATTGCAAAGGACAAGAGGTTATCATTTTCAAATTCACTCATTAACCCGGTCACAAAGGAGTCTACCTGAACAAAAAGTATCATGTATGGATTTTATGCGTATCATATGATGTTGCGAGAAAATGATTTTAACCTCTTAGCCGGTGTAGACAATTATTTCATCAATTTTTGGTAGACATATATGTGAAGGTAGAAAGTGAACGTCTCCGTTATATATCTTTAGATCAAAAAGCTGCGTTGAGAATTATATACATTTACAAGATGCAGTTTCTAGCGACGCCAATGTAAACCCCAGAGATTTAGGTAAAATGGTAATTCTGCCTCATCATTCGTTAACAGTCCCCGCTACCTACATGAGTACACACAAGACGCATTCGCCTATGTACGAACTTACGGAAGACCTGATCTTTTGTTACTTTTACTTGCAATCCCACATGGAAAGAAATAACTGAGGAGCTAATGCCGGGCCAAAAAGTACTGACAGACACGATTTAGTTGCTAGAGTATTTAGATTAAAAGTACAAAAATTAATGTATGTAATTAACAAGGAAAATTTTCGGAGGTGCAGTGCTTCATGTATTCAATTGAATGGCAAAAGAGGATTACCGCATGCCCACATTCTAATATGGCTTAAAGAGAAGTTGCGGCCCAGCCAAATAGACGACATAATAAGCGCCGAGATTCCGGATCCTGAGCAAGATAAAGAATTGTATGATACCATCGTCCGAAATATGATTCACGGTCCATGTGGAGCACGAAATTCAATATCGCCATGTATGAAAGAAGGAAATGTACAAAGAAATTCCTAAACAGCTATTAAAAGAAACAGTGCACAATGACAATGGCTACCCTTTATACAGACGCAGAGCTCCCGAAAATGGTGGCAGGAAAGTTACAATCAAATCTCGCTCTGGAGCGTTCGAAACCTTAGATAACAGCTGGATTGTCCCGTATTCGCCCATTCTATGTAAAATGTTTAATGCCCACATTAATGTAGAAGCATGTAGCTCTGTCCGCGCAATGAAGTATATCTGTAAGTACATAAATAAAGGAAGCGACCAAGCAATATTTAATCTCAGGAGTGAAGGTGAGGCAAATCCGTTAATGAAGTACAGACCTTTCAAGCAGGGCGTTATGTCAGCAGTAACGAGGCAGCGTGGCGTCTCCTTGGCTTCCCTTTACACGAAAGGCACCCAACAGTTACTCACCTTGCTGTGCACTTAGAAAATGAGAGCGTGTATATTTCACCGAAAGAAATTTCCAAGAAAGAATTGCATCACCGCCAAAACTACACTAACAGCCTTCTTTCAACTTTGTCAAACCGACCCTTTGCAAAACGTTATATTCTGAAGTCCCCGCTATTATACTTGGAACACATCTAGGAAGGGTGGAAACGCCGTATTCAAGGCGCGCCTGTTGCAAATTGGCCCGTGTAAAGTCATCAGATGCCCTTGGTCGTGTGTATACCGTCCATGTAACAAATTTTGAATGTTTCTGTTTACGATTGCTGCTGCACCATGTTCGGGGTCCTACAGGATATAAAGACCTTAAAACTGTCAACGGTCAGGAATGCGCAACTTATAGAAGCATGAAGCTCTGCATCTTTTAGAAAACGATTATCACTAGGATGAAACCATGGAGGAAGCTGTGCAGTGCCAGTCACCAGCCAAAATTAGGGATCTTTATGCAACTCTCATATCATCTTGCGGGCTATCTAATGCACATAAATTGTGGGACAAATATAAAGAGTACATGGCGGAAGATATTTTGCGAAGATTACAGCAGACACACGCGAACATGACATACAATGAACACATTTATAATGAAGCACTTGGAAAAATTGAAGATAAAGTAATGGCAATGGTAGGCAAAAAATTAAGCGACTTTGGAATGATAAGCCCTCAGCGAACAACCGAAAACGAACTAAGTGATGAAATTATACGTGAAACAAACTACAATATACCAGCTTTGCAGCAGCAAGTAGCCGAATTTGTACCCCGCTTGCTTCCCGAACAAAACGAGTTTTGACAAAGTATTAGGACAAATTGAATCTGGAAATGGTGCACTTTTCTTTTAGATGCCCTGGAGGAACTGGAAGACATTTTGTTAAATTTATTATTAGCGCAAGTACGGAAAGATAAAACATTGCTGTGGCCGTAGCTTCCTCCGGTATAGCCGCCACGCTGCTAAGCGGGGCCGCACTGCACATTCTGTTTAAAACTCCTCTAAATCTAGCCCAGAAGAATCGCCGATCTGCAACTTTAGCAAAATAGTGCACGAGGTATAATGCTACGATAATGCAAACTTTTAGTGTGGGACGAAAGTACAATGTCGCATAAAAAAGCTGTAGAAGCACTAAATCGAACGCTCCAGGATTTGCGCAGCAATACCGATGTAATGGGAGGAATGGTGGTTTTACTGGCTGGTGACTATCGCCAAACTTTATCTGTCATTCAAAAGGGCACACCTGCAGATGAAATTAAAGCATGCCTCAAGTCGTCTATTTTATGGAACAAGGTGACAAATTTCAGTTTAACTACGAATATGAGAGTACATTTGTATAATGATATCAATGCTGGAAACTATGCTGACACACTATTAAAAATTGGCGATGGGCGGTTGGATAAGGATGCTGAGGGCTGCGTTAAATTGACGAGAGATTTTTGTAATTTAGTACAGAGTCATTCCGAATTAATTGCGAGCGTTTATTCAGATTTAACAAACAACATGCATGAAGACAAATGGTTATGTGAAAGGGCGATACTTGCACCAAAATTAAAAGCGTTAACAAAATAAATTCAGATATATTAAGCGAAGTAGCAGGAGAAATACCAGAGTATTTGTCAGTAGACACAGTTATGGACACAGAACAGAGCACTTCATATCCTGTAGAGTTTCTAAATTCTCTAGAGTTGTCAGGTGTGCCTCACATAAGCTTCAATTAAAATTAGGCGTCCCAGTCATGCTAATGCGAAATTTAGATGCTCCTCGGTTATGTAACGGGACAAGGCTGCGTGTGACACATCTTGGACGGAACTTAATCAGTGCTACAATTTGACAGGCGTAGGAAAAGGTAAAATGTTATTATACCACGGATCCTATAATTCCCACAGATCTTCCTTTTCAATTCAAAGGTTGCAGTTCCTATTAAGCTCAGTTTTGCAATGTTAATAAAGCGAAAGGCAAACGTTACAGGTAGCGGGGATCAACTTAGAAAACCGTGCTTCTCTCATGGTCAGCTGTATGTAGCATGTTCGCGTGTGTCAAATGCCCAGAATTCCACATTCTTTCCCCGAATGGAAAAACATATAACATTGTGTACAGTAGCGTCTTAAAATAGTGTTCAGTTAGTTTTTTCCAAAATTCCACAATCAATTAATCAGAATTCCACAGATCTTCCTTTTCAATTCAAAATTTCTATTTAGCTCAGTTTATTTTCAATTCCAAATGCTGCACCTCTGACGGACCTATTAAGCTCAGTTTCCTTTCAACTCAAAGGCTGCATCTCTGACGGATCTTTTATTTGCTCAGTTTCCTTTCAATTCAGAAAACTGCATCTCTGACGAATCAATTTAGCTCAGTTTCTTTTCAAAGTCTGCATCCTGACGGATAATTATGCTCAGTTTCCTTTAATTAAAAAAATATCCCATTTCCATTTGGAATAAACAGGCTATTTTCATGCTTTCCTATACGCTGCGTTTCAAAACATTTAAATAGGCTGACGAATCAATTTTGCTCAGTTTCCTTTTAATGGCTGCATCTCTGACAAATCTATAAAACTCAGTTTTCTTTCAATTCAAAAAGCAATGGATAGTTCATTTCCCAGTGACCATGCAGGCGAAGCCGCGGGTAACAGCTAGTAATATGATATGCCTTAAAATTTAAACATTCTGTGCCAATAATAAACTTAAAAAAACCGACCCTGTACAAAATCCTGACTTTCTGGGATTAACTTTGGACCCGCTCAGGCGGTAATCAATATTGAAATGTGTAGGCGGTCGTCTCTCCCCGGGCTCTCGCACTGCACTATATTGTCCTAGCCGCTGCCCGGGACAGTGGGACGCGAGATCTCCTCGTTTATTAAGTCTGGTGTTTGGCTTAGATTTGTAACTGATTGAAACATAAATAAATTTTTGTAAACACTAACACTCTCCTAAGCTATCCCATACAGTGTCTTCTGTCTAAAATACCTGATTTTGAAAGTTAGGTGTGTTTTAGAAAAACTTAGTAAATTTATTTAAAGAACGTTTTCAAGTTTTCATCTCCTTCATAATATTTCCCTTCGGTTGAGATAAAACCTTTACCTTGCATGTCCTTGCACTCCTATCGTTATTATCATAATGACAGCCCTTCACGAGTCCACTGCTGAACATAGACCTCCCAAAAGAAATGCCACAAAGGACGGTCCTGAGCCACCTGCATCCATCGACTTCCTGCATATACGAGTCTCGTATTACCGCCATACACTTCGCTTACCGGTATGAGGCTGCCACTCGAGAACCTTTATTTCCCATCGATTGTCGGTTTTTTGTCAGTGTAGGACGACTTGCCACTAGATGGAGTGACGATCTGGTAAGACATGCACGAAGTCAATGGATGCTGGTGGCTCAGGACCGTGCTTTGTGGCATTCCCTGTTCAGCAGTGGACTTGTGAAGGACTGTAATGATGATGATGACACAATTTACATGATATAAAAGCTTGTCGTGAGATTTATCAATTTTATAAAGCATTATTTTTTGTCAGAATTACATATTATGTCAATATCAAGTTACATATTTAATTCTTGTTTATGTACACAGGTAAATCTTGCGACAAGCATTTATATCATATAAATTGTGTTATGGAATAAATTGATGGGTTTGATTCAATTTAAAGTTTATTTTCTTCTTTTTAGAGAATTTCAATTAAAGCTTGTTTTTAAAAAAAAATTTACTATTAATTTATTTTTTATTTTTTAGTTATTGCTGGATATATTTTTAAGTCAGTTAATTTAATTTAATGCGTCATTGTTGGTTTTTCATCGGCATCTTAGATCCGCCATCGAATTTTTTATCGCCAGCAGTTGACCCTTGTCGGTCCTTACAACATTTGTTCGAGCACCACCAAACTATCTCTAACCTTTGCCTAGTTATAACTCTTTAAAATTTGTAGGGCGGCCATCTTGTTTTCCGCCATTTTGATTTTTTTTCACCACGACTAATATTTGTCCAAGGTGTAGGCTGATATTAGTTAAGATGCGACCCCGCTAAGTCTTACCGTTTAGTCGGGTAGTAGTACACCATCTCCTCGAAGAGCTGAACGCAGACGTAATTTTATTGGTATTCTTCTTAGCGAAACTTTTCATTTGATATCCATATCATGGGGGTGAATAAATAAACATAGCCCGCCGTCTTTGGGAGTCCACCATATTGGATTTAGAGTGACGTCATTTTATTTTCGTATTTTTCTCACTAAGCCTCGGATCATTTGGTACCCAAATCATTGGAGTCCATAGAAAATAACTAGAACGTCATCTTGAGCCGTCCGCCATATTGGATTTAGTATGACGTCACTTAGCCAATGCCATGCATTGTTATCCAAACTAAACATGTATGCAAAATTTCAGCTCAATCGGTTGAGGATAACTGCTTTAAAATTCAGTTGAAAGATTTGACCTAAACAAACATACATTGCAAGTTAATTACAAGCTTTTAAAAACGAGTACGACTATTTAACAATATTGTATTTCTAATGATTCTTCAGTAGATGCTCGCAAACCAACTTTTTAAAGGTGTTTTATGTTGCGTATATTCTATGATGCTTTATATTTTAAAGTATGTATTAGGTTTCTTTGTCCATTATTTTGTGGTCTCTTGTAACATAAACGGCTTGATGGACTCATTAGATTTTTATTCATCTCCAGCATGTCATTTCGTTAGTTAATAAATCACTGTAGTTAGTTTTTACTTAGAAGAAATCTGCAGTTACTGGTTTTAGAAATGTAAATTTAGAGTTAAAGATTAATAACAAAATTAGCATGTTCAAAATAACGAATTATATACGCAAACATCTCTAATCTCTAAGTTATATATAAAAAGTGCCGTGGAAGCACAGAGGCTAAGCGCTCGTCCTAAATTGCACAACAGCGAGCAACACAGATTCGATCTTCGGTAACATCAATCGAATTGTTTTTAATAAAAAGATAATAGGTAGAGGCTGTAAGGCTATTCATTTTATTTATTACAGTACAGTATAAGTCTCCCAAAATCAGCCACCTGACCACTATGCGAATACAACGATCGCAGAACTGCACTAATTCGCCACTTTACCGACGATCTGCCAGATATCTATCTAGAGAAAACAACAACTGTCAAGAAGGTAACTTAAAAATGGAAAATCCCCAGGAGAGGACGGAGTCACAACAGAGCTCTTGAAAGCGGGGGGACAACAATTGCTAAAGGTGTTCTGTCGAATTTTTAACTGCGTCTTACGAGTTGTGAAGACTCAAAAACGTGGAGCAGAAGCATCACAGTCTTGTTTTACAAGAAAGGTGACAAGACAATGTTAATTATCGGCCCATCTCGCTTCTGAGCCACGTCTGTATGTTGTTTTCGAGGTTATCACGAATGGACTCGCGTATAAACTTGACGGATTTCAGCCACCCGAGCAGGCTGGGGTTTCGAGGGGCTATGGCACAATAGACCATATCCACACAATAAAGAAAATTATACAGAAGACGAATGAGTATAATCAGCCTCTGTGTCTTGCCTTTATGGACTATGAGAAAGCTTTGACTCCATCAAAACTTCGGCTGTTATGGATTTTTGCAGCATTGCTGGATTGACTGGCGATACATAGATGTCTTGAGATATCTATACACCACAAGCTCAAGTACAGGGTGGCATTACAAAACTTATTCAGTTAGCATCGTGAAGTGAAGTGAAGGGGGACACAATATCCTCGAAACTGTTCTGATTTTTCTGATTGTTTCTGAAACTGGAAGATGTTTTTAAAGATAGAATGGACGTGGCATCAATTTAAACGGCAAACACATCTCACACTTACACTTTGCCGATGATATTGTCGTCATTGCAGAATCGCTACAGGAAGTACAAAATATGCTCAGACTTAATGAATCCTTCCAAAGTGTTGGACTGCGAATGGATTGAAATATGAAAAAAATATGAAAGACATGTTTAACGGTCATGTCATACTAGATTCGATTATCGTTGATGGTGAGTTTCTTGAAGTAGTTCAAGAGTATATTATCTACCTAGGCCAGATAGTGCAGTTAAATAGAAGGGTGCCGTAACGTGGACACTAACGGTACGACTACTCCACAAATTCAAAGTCGCCTAACGGGCGATATTAAGAGCCATGGTTGGAGTTTCTCTGGTGGATAAGATTCGTAACGAAGAGATCCGCCGGAGAACCAAGGTCACCGACGTAGCCTTCCGTATTTGCAGACAGAAGTGGCAATGGGCTGGTAACATTTGTCGCAGAAGCGATAACCATTGGAATAGGCGTGTCATAGAGTGGAGACCGCGTTTTTATAATCTTAGTATGGGACGCCCCCTGACGACGATCTGTGCAACGCGACTGGCAGCAACTGGATAAGTGAAGCCGAAGATTGGGCTAAGTGGTGCGCCTTGGTAGAGGCCTGTTTACAGCAGTATACTGCCGCAGGATGATGATGATGATGATGATGATGATGAACGATTTAATCCGATGAACTGTAACCTCTGAACACTACCGTTATTCACATATGTTAAATTTAGTAGTTCGCGAACTTGTTTCTAATATTATTATACATTAAGGGGAAGCTTCTTAGTGCTTACATACTAATTTGGTAGCATTATCGTCGTTACAAAGGATTAAGATGTTTCCTTTCCTATCATAATAATTAAGGAGGATAATGAGGAATGATATAGTTGTGTGCACTTTTTCCGTCAAATGGGAATAGTGCACGCAATAGAGGGAGGGCATGAAGCGCTGCTTGTTTACTTTACTACGCGGATATTAGCGAATTAGTTCTTACCATTTTTAATTTAATGTATTTCCGCAAAGTAACGCCTGATTTTATGTAAGAACTTGTTAATTCAATGTAGGTTATAAATAATACTGTTACAAGCTTGGGGTTCCAGACAATTTAAAACTACTGTGTGAATTACCAAAGTTGACACTTTAATTACAGAACACTAATTACAACTTAAAACCACACTAATAATAAAACACAATTGTACTACTGATCACTTTAGTTCGCAGTTGTATCGCTTCAAAGTATTCGCTTGTATCGCCAATTCAACATTTCCCGGTCGCGGTCTGTAATGCATTTCATATTAATCCTCATTCTTGACAATGGATCTGAAGACCTGAATTTTTTGTTTAATCTTGTAACAAGAGTCTGAGTGTACAAAATTAACCGCTGCTGCATAATCCACTTATTACTAGGGTTGGTTTGTTGACAATCAAAGATTACTTTATCTCAACATGGTGCACACTGCTAATAGCAGACCGCTGCCGATGCGAACAGATGAAGTAGAATCATGAAGGCGTTTTTTTCCACAGAATTAAGGGAGACCAAAAGGAAAAACAGTCGACCTGATTGCAAGTGGATGTTGGGCCCATAGACAACCATACTCGACTTAAATCAAAATGCAAAAACGTTGACACTGCTGAGGACTAAGATTTCCCCGTCACTCAATATAAAAGTTTCTTCAGACGAAATTGCTGGGGCGAGCCTATGCATTCGGGCTACTAATATTAGGTCCTTACATATGAAATTAGCGTTTTGTCGTACTGACCACTTTGATCTGAAATATCCCCCCTTTTGGTTAAGAACTCCAAATTCAAATTTATAAATTCATTTAGCTGGTACATTTGAGTTTTAAAAACAGTCATTCATTTGTTTTATCCTCATTATTTTATTCTTTGGCGTCGCTTATTACCGCACAATGGAAAACATGAAATATCGGTATTTTTACGAGTACGAGTTCTACCGTGGCACCAGTGCTGCAGAAACAGCTCGAAGGATTAATGATGTGTACGGCACTGGTGTCGCAAAAGAAAGCACGGTACGGTTTTGGTTTCAACGTTTTCGTTCTGGAAATTTCGACCTTCAGAACCAACCCCGTGGACGGCCGGAGACCAAAGTGGAAAATGAAGAATTAAAGGCTATTGTGGAAGCGGATCCATCACAAAGCACTCCAGAGATAGCTGCAGGCTTCGGGCTAAGTGATAAAACTATATTAATCCACTTGAAGCAAATCGGGAAAGTAAACAAACTTGAACGATGGGTACCTCATGAATTGAGTGAATCGAACTTGCAAACACGCGTCGACTACTGTGTTACTTTGCTCAACCGACACAATAATGAAGGGATTTTAAATCGAATCATTATTTGTGGTGAAAAGTGGATACTGTACGATAATCGGAAGGTTGCGCAATGCTGAACCATGGAGACCCAGCCAAACTGCCCTCCAACGAAAATTGAGTCAGAAAAATTGCTTGTGAGTGTTTGGTGGACTAGCGCTGGTGTCGTTCACTACAGCTTTAAAATCTGGCCAAACGATTACGGCAGATATCTATTGTCAGCAACTGCAAACCATGAAGGAAGAACTAGCTGCTAAACAACCGAGATTGGTCAATCGCTCTAGGCCACTGCTGCTTCACGACAACGCAAGACCACACACTGCACAACAAACAACCACTAAGTTAGATGAGCTACAATTGAATGTCTGGACATCCACCGTACTCCCGGACCTTGCTCCAACAGATTACCATTTTTCCGGAATTTGGACAACTTTACAAGGAAAAAATCAACCTGATGTGGCAGTCCAAACCGCCTTCAAACAATTTATTGATTCTCGCCCCATGGTTTTTAGTAAAGGGATGAATGAACTGCCTAGTGAGATGGCAAAAGTGCATAGATAACAACGGTGCGTACTTTGATTAATTAAATATATTTTACAAAAAAAATTGGCTTTTTATTCCTCCCGTACAAAACGCTAATTTCATATGTAAGGACCTAATATTACGTACACTGTAATATTATACTCGTTTATCCCTGCAGCATAAATTCTTATTAAAATTCTACAAAAACTTATGATTTTTATGGATTCTGCTAAGCTTTTAACAAGGCAGTTTCGTTCATAAATACATAATACTTTTCAGATTATTATAAAGATTTTTGGTTATCTAGGACAGGCACAGTGTGACAGTAATACATAAATAAAGTAAAACCTTTTCTTCAAATTCAAGTTTAATTAGGGTTTTTGCTTATGAGGATACCCGGGGTTAAAGAAAAATGTTGAAAGTTGAAAAATTGAAAATTAATAAGACAATCTAGAGCGACACCCGTCTATCAGACAGAGGTCTTATGAAAACTTAACGAAATCATCATTCTTCCTCTAAAATTGGACAGGTTTTTATAGGAACAATATAAGAAGGATTGATTCTGTATGAATTTTTTTCTTTATTTTTTTCTGTCTGATAACGGTAGTATATAACTAGGCAGTTTTTGTATTTTATAAAAGGTTGTTTTTAAAATAATTAAAATATGAATCATGTGTCATTGTCCAGGGAGTAAACAGAGGAAACATTTGGTTGTAATTAAGGTTACCCGGATATCCTCGTAACGATGTAATTCAAAATTAAGCCTTCATTCTAAAATTTTAATAGCACAAATACTTACTTAATTTACAGTTGGAGGTGCTTTCAATTAGTGAACGGTAAATTAGACGCTATCGTAAATTTACGAAGAGATGGCCCCCAGTCCCCGGCGGCCCCGCTATTCCTGGCTACGGTGGCGATAATGGTAACGGCGGGGCAGGGGGTGCTAAGAATCTCCGGTGGAGGTTCGGTCGCCACCTAAGACGACTCAACCTGGCAACATATAACGCACGCACCCTGAGGACTGACGAGAAGATCCTGGAGCTGAAAGAAGAGATAGACAAGTTGCGCTGGAATATTATAGGATTATTTGACGTCAGAAGAGAGGGGTAGGACATGGTAATCCTCGAATCCGGCAACTTATTCTATCACCGGGAGGGTGACCATCTGTCCCAAGGAGGTGTCGGATTTATCGTCCACAAGTCTGTCGCTAACAACGTTGAAAAGATTGAGAGTGTATCGACGAGGGTTGCATACACTATACTCAGAATCACCAAACGGTATTTGCTGAAGGTCATACAGGGTAACGCGGAGGTGGAGGAAATGTATGAGGATATGTCTAGAGCCATGCTTTCCTCCAAAAACCACTATACGGTGTTAATGGGAGACTTCAACGCAAAATTAGGCACAACGCAAACGGTGAACTGAAGGTAGGGAAATTTGGAATAGGGTAACGGAACCTAAGGGGCCAGCAGCTGGCTGACTTTACGGAGAAAGAGGGACTCTTTATAATGAAATCTTTCTTCCAGAAGCGTCCCCACAGGAAGTGAACCTGGTCGAGCCCCGATGGTTCGATAAAAATGAGATTGACTTCATTGTGATGACCAGACGACAATTGTTCAGTGATGTCTCAGTGATCGCGAGGGTGAAAACCGGCAGCGATCACCGAATGGTGAGAGGCACACTGAACCTAAACGTTAAGTTGGAGAGGTCACATCTAATGAAGTCAACGCTCCGTCCAATTCGTGCTCTAATCCAAAGTCCGAAACCTTTCAGCTCGAGCTACAAAACCGTTTTCAGTGCCTATAAGATTGCAATGGAGGGGACGATATGAATGACAAGCTCGAGGAAACTGTCCATGCGGTCGGAGATAAGTTTTGCAAGACCCGCCGCAGAAGAAACAAAAACTCTCCGATCACACTCTTAATCTCATGGCTGTTCAACGGGAAATGAAGCTGCAGTCTTCAGTAGATTTGACAGCATACAGGCAACTGAACAGACAGATATCCAAATGCATGCGGCGGGACTTACGCAACTTTAATACTGCTCGTTTAGAAGAAGCGATCGAGAGGAACCAGGGCTCTAAAATCTTTGCTAGGAATCTGTCTGCAAGAAAGATCCAATCGTCGAAGCTGATGACCGAGTGTGGCAGCGTCATTTCCGGGACACCTGAGATTTTAAGTGAGATTGAGAGGTTCTATGGGCAGCTGTACACATCATCGTTGGAACCACACGCAAGTGTGAGTAACGATCCAAGAGCAAGTCTTATCCGATACTATTACGATGATATCTCGGACGTCAGTCTGAGCGAGATTAGAATGGCTCTCTAGCACCTTAAAAACGGCAAGCCCCAGACGAGGATGGAATTACAGCGGAGTTTCTGAAAGCGGGTGGAAAACCGGTACTTGAAGTCCTCCAGAAGCTCTTTAATTCCGTCCTCCATGGTGGCACTACACCGGAGGCGTGGAGCAAAAGTGCGGTGGTCTTGTTCTTCAAGAAAGGCGACAACGCTCTCTTGAAGAACTACAGACCGATTTGCCTTCTGAGCCACGTCTACGTGCTGTTTTCGAGAGTCATTATGAATCGTCTCGAATGCAGACTGGACGACTTCCAGCCTCCCTAACAAACCGGTTTCTGAAAAGGCTTTAGAACCATAGACCTCATAAATACCCTTCGGCAAATTGTACAAAAGTCCGAGGAGTACAATTTGCCACTATGTCTGGCGTATGTGGACTATGAGAAAGCCTTTGATTTCGTCGAAATTTGGGCGGTGCTCCAGTCCCTTCAGCGGTGCCAAGTTGACTGTCGGTATGTCGAAGTGCTGAAGTGTTTGTACAGTATGGCTACGATGGCTATCCGAGTACAGAACCAGAGAACGAAACCTATGCAACTGCAGAGAGGTGTAAGACAGGGTGACAATATATCTCCGAAACTCTTCACCGCTGCATTGGAAGACGTTTTCAAGCTACTGGACTGGAAAGGATACGGTATTAACATCAATGGCGAGTACATCACTCACCTTCGATTTGCCGACGATATAGTCCTTATGGCAGAATTGCTGGAGCAGATGACCTCAATAGTGCCTCCCAACGGATAGGTCGTAAGATGAACATGGACAAAACAAAGATCATGTATAACGTCCATGTCACACCTATGCCGGTAGTTGTTGGGAGCACTAAGCTCGAAGTTGTTGACGAGTATGTTTACCTGGGACAAATAGTCCGACTTGGTAAGTCCAACTTCAACCGAGAGGTCAATCGACGGATTGAACTGGGCTGGGCAGTGTTCCGGATAGTAAGGCACATCTTCTCATCAGGTATACCTAAAAACATGAAACTAGACTGTACAACCAGTGCGTGTTGCCAGTGATGACCTATGGAACTGAGACGTGGTCCTTCACTGCTGGCCGGATGAGGAAGCTCAAGGTCGCTCAGCGAGCTATGGAGAGGCTTATGCTTGGAGTTTCTCTGCGTGGTAAACTTAGAAATGAGGTTATCCGCAGTAGAACCAGAGTGACCGACATAGCCCAACGGATTAGTAAGCTGAAGTGGCAATGGGCCGGCCATATAGCTCGAAGAACCGACTACCGATTGGGAAAAAAGGTTCTCGAGTGGCGACCTCGTAACGGCGGGCGAAGTGTAGGGCGTCCCCCCACTAGATGGAGAGACGAACTGGTAAGACATGCAGAAAGTCGATGGATGCAGTTGGCTCAGGACCGTGTTTTGTGGCTTTCCTTGGGGAGGCCTATGTTCAGCAGTGGACTTATGAAGGGTTGTAATGTTGATGATAATGATGAAATTAGACGCGGTTTTGAATTTTGCTTATTACAGTTTCAGTTCAACGAGGTTGAACCCTCTCAGAACTAATCCAAACTTTAATTAAAATTTAACGAAAATTTGTACAACAAGTGTAATATTTGATTAATTTTATGAGAAAAAAACCCCTTTTATTGACTGCCAGCAATGAAAAAGGGTAGCCATAAAAAACAAGAAGAAGAACAATAATGCACATATTTACAATATCTGTACATAGATGAATAATAATATGTGCAAAGTTGTACACATGTATGCGAAACTTTTACGGATGAAATACAAACATCCCAAACATATTTATATTTGCGAGCTTGTAGATACAGACAGTAAGCTTAACGGTTCCGCGAAATAGAATTATAAATAGTTAAGCAATCGAAATGTTTATATATTATTTATGAATCATGGGGCAGGGAAAGGGTTAAGCTCGAGCTAGCCTGCTCCCGACAAAATCCAGTTATCAATCGAGTTTTATTCGAACATAAGGTCTTAATTTCATACTTCAGAAAAATCTAATTGGAATTATCAAAAATTATGTCTTCAGCTGTTCACCGCTAGATGTCTCTAGTAATCGCAAACGTTGAGAACGCTTTTTCTTGATAAGTTTATCCTATATAGCAATAATACTATTTAGAAGTGAATTTTCTATACTATGACAGAACAGCTGAAGGCTGCTATTCTGATAAGTGTAATTAAAACTACTATTCGATTGTGTGCTAGGTACTGTATTGGGAGTACGAAATTACCTTCTTAGTAGAGTTCAAATGAAATTCGATTGATTCAGAACTTCGAATCTGTTGAGAGTAGGCTGACAGTTTCGTAGAAACGTAATTTTGAATCGAAATTGGAAACAATTTCAAGAGTATGTCCTTAGGTTCCAAACTACATCAGTTCGAATCGAAAACCAAGACGAATTCAAAATCTATTTCGGGAGAGTGCCTGCATCAATAAGCTAAACTGGTGATGGGTCGGCCAAGATTCTCTAATGGCAGCCACGTGCCGCTCAGCAAAGTTTAGCAGGCCAGCACTAGATGGTAAGTTATGGATGAAGTCGATAGACGCTCAGGACCGTGTTTTGTGCCATTCCTTGGGGGAAGCATGTGCTCAGCAGTAGACTTGTAAAAAGCTGTAATGTTGATGATAATTGTAAATCTATAAGAAGCACATTCATAAACTTGTGCAAATGTCATTCTAGCTTGCAATTTTGTGAACGATAGTCGACTCAAATTATTTCATTAATATTGTTGGAGTATGTATTTTATGCCAGTTATTTTGATAAAATTATGTACTTTGACAAACTTATTTGCACGAGTATTATTAAACTTATTTGCTGAATTTGGCAGGAATACTAGAACATTTTTTTAAATAAAACTGAAGTGACAAACGAACTTACAGTCAATCTGATGGTAAGTGACTATTACATCTATGGACAAAAGCAGCTAACTTTAAACAAAGTTGGCTACAGGTGCGTTGTCAATTCTTAGGACTAAGGTGAAATGCTTCATAGCCTGTATTTATACTGGCTTTATACCCTTCAGACAGCAAAGCAGTGCAAGCGGCTATTTGGCAGTAGAAATAGGTAAGCATATTACAGATAAGAGACGCATTTGTCACGCTCCATACACTTTTCATGTGGTTTAGAAATATTAAGGCTAATTACATGTTGTATACGTCCACAATATCTTCGCTCAAATATATTACAAGAAAAATCTTAAACCTCACTTTCTTTTGAAAAATCTGAGAAACTCTCCGCAATCGCAAGGGTCACTTGGCGAAATTAGCTCCTTAGAATCCAATGTAGGTACGTTTACTAGACGTCTGACAAATGGAAAAGAAAAGTTCTCTCTTCAGAATTTGTCTTGCTTTTTCTTATCGAGTTTTCTTTCAAACGGTTCAAAGCGAAAACCTGTCCGGTCCGCCTGTCTATCAAATATCTTTTTAGTTTCTAATCGCCTTCGAGTCTTATGAAGCTTATTGTTTAGGAAAGTTATTTAAATTTCATTAATTTTGTTAAAAGAACACAAAGAGATAAATATTTACTTTTAAAATAACATTTAAAGTTGCGTTAGAACAAAACTTTGACGTTCGAGTGAAATAGTTGATGATAAAGACATCTAAAGGAAATGTCAAATACTCGTAAATAGAGTTGGTATTTTTGTGTGTTTATACTTTTTAACAGAAATATCTAAGAAATCTATAAACATATACGAATTAAAATACAAAGACAGAACAAACTGATTACTCATTTCTTCTTCGCCTTTATTTTTAACATCATGTTAAAGTCCATTGGTGAACATAGATCCCCACAATTGTAGAATTTTTTTGAGAATAATACAACGTAGTAATCATAATATTCTTTTTGGAGGATAAATAAACTAATCTTTTCGCTGTCGATCTGTCGCTTATATCGCTCAGATAAATTAACGTCAAATATTGAAGAAACAATTTGGAATAATTGCAATTCTAATATATATATTAATGTATGTATGTTCGTATTTTATGCACTGCCATACCGTTAGTCAGATTGCGGTAAAACTTTGTCAACTTATTGTGGTTATAAATGCGGCGAGTGTTATCCTCTAGTTTTATTTGATATACGAGGGCGAAACTGAAAGTTTTTAGAACTGGCCACTTGTAAACGATATAATAAAAAAATAAGTTCAAATTTTGAAAATGGAACTCTTTGCCAATATTATTGTGTATGTATTTTATTAATTTGTCATTAGTTTACGATTTGGCGGCAAATTGAAAATTGTCTGTGTCACGTCAGCATGAATTTAACGCGAAAAAAATTTCGTACAAAGATTTTTTATGACTTTCGATGTCATTTAAGTCGACTGAAGATAAGGTCAGTGTTGTGCGGCGTATGATAGAGACTGACAAAAGAGTGACTTATTAGCAGATTTGAACAAGCTTAGGCATCGGTATGAGTCAAGTGCACAAATCCTACATGAACATTTAGCGGCCAGGAAGCTTTGTGCCCGATGGATACCTCATAATTTGACAGAGGCCCAAAAACTCCGTCGTGTTGATTGGTGTCGTGAAATGGTTCAAAGATTTAACGGAGGTGACTCAAATGCTGTGTTCTACATACTTACGGGTGACGAAAGCTAATTTTATTGTTATGATCCTGAAACTAAGAGACAGTCTGCTGTCTGGGTGTTTCCTTCCAAGGAGTTGCCAACTAAAGTGAAGAGAGGTCGAAGCGTGGGAAAAAAGATGGTGGCCTCGTTCTTCCGAAGGACAGGTCATTACGCAACAATTGTTTTAGAGGATTGAAAAATAGTTACTGCAGAGTGGCACACTAACAATTGTTTATCACTTGTCTTGGAAAAAGTTTGGGAGAAACGACCTCGCAGTAGGATCCTCCTTCACCACGACAACGCCTCGTCGCACACCGCCAAGCGCACAATCGACTACTTGGCGACGTCAGACGTGGAATTACTGGGTCACCCGCCCACCCCGACCTCGCACCTTGCGATTTTTATTTATTTCCGAAAATAAAAGAAAATTATTTCTAAGAATTTCTAAGAACTTTCAGTGTCACCCTCGTATGCAGGTAAAATAAGAATATGCGGTGATTATAATATGACCTTCAAAATACAAAGTGCGGACTGCCTGTGGACTACTTCACGACGTAGGAACAAAAGACATGCAAAACACTTACCGTGGTCTCCTAATTATTCGTCTTGGCAGATCTGTGGAGCACTCCACTAAGGCGTCTTCATTATACAAAAGGTATTTACACGGGCGATTATCAATTTAACAGGAAAATAAAAATGCGTTATGGTGCGGTGCGGGAATACACGACCCTTTCAACGCGGCGTCTTCCACGTAATGTGCATAGATTACTTCTTATTTCTTGCGGGCGAGCCAAAGACCGAGTCAAAAGTTAACCCGGAAATTGGTTGCAATGCCTTTTGCCACATGGTCACAAAGTAATTCCACTGAAAATAGTATATTGTTAAATTTTATTTATAACAGGCGCAAACATATTGCTTGCACTTACGCGGAGGTTATAGGCAAAGTTTCACAATAAATTTACAGTGCGTACGATACGCGTGCCACCAACTGTAAAAAAAGCATTTGAACTTCTCGATCACTATTAGTTTTTTTTTTAAACGATGTTAAGTTGACCTTTTGGACTTATTTTTTTTTATTTTCTTAACTTTGAGAGTCCATAACTAATTATTTACTCATTATTTCGATTAACAATGCCTTCGATAGATCAAGGATACATCTGGGACCAAAATGAAATAAAAAGTTCAATCGAAAACATGTACCAAAAAAAATTGTAGGGGTAAAGATGTAAAATTTCGGAAAATATTGGAAAATTACAAAAAAAAATTAAAAATATGAACAATTAGGGTCTTCTACTTCAATTTGTATTTTACAAATAGGTCCACCTACACGCCCACAAAGTATGTCTAACCCTCCACCAAACAGCCTGTATAGTAGCTTCCTTGCAGCTGCTTTGGCCATGGACTCAATGATTCGCCCAAAGTTCAGGTTTAAAAAAATCGCAACCCTCATTTCCAGAGAAGAAGCCAAGTTGAGCTGGCTACTTTTCACATTGCAGTCACATGCTTGTGTTTCGTAGGTGTTGAATGTTATAAGATTGGACTCGCCCCACTCGGAGACTGTCTGCAGTGAGAGATACACTTGTCGACCGATTTCTATAATTATATACGTATTGGTTATTTGACATTAGATATTACTTGTATAATATAGTCTAATTATACATATGAGGTACCTTGAGGATTACCAGCTGATTAATGACCACCAATACGGTTGTCATTAATCGGGGTCGATCAGCTGGTGATCTTCTGGTCTACCTGACTCACAAATGGACGGAGGCAGAAGAGTACATTAGCCGTAAGTTTGGACATAGCGAAGGCCTTCGATCGGCTTTGGCACAAAGCGCTTCTTTTAAAGCCTCCTTCCAGGCTTCCTGAGAAATTGTGCAATTGGGTCATCAGATTCCTCACCTTGCTGGTCGGAGCCTATCAATGTTAGTGTTACACAAGGCTGTGTACAACGCACACTGTTCCTTCTGCATATTGTGACGGCGCATTATTATTTATTATTAATAATAAATAATAATAAAATTCACTATAAAGACATTTAAAACTATTTAGATATAATATTTTGAACAATTAAAATGCATCAATAAGCATAAAGTTTAAAAACATTCATTTCATATTAAGTATTATAGTATAGTAAAGGCTTAATATTGTCTTTAAAAACCTTTAAATTTATTAAAACTGCTTAAAATATTCAAAATGTATTAAATAATAGAAATACAAGTCGATTATATTACAATAATAAAGATAAATAATAGTGAGTTGACGACGTGTTGCCTAAAACGTGTGACGTACATTCACTGTGGCTGGATTTGATCCTATTCTGTATGGCGTTTACACGCATTGACATGCGCGACTTCGGTCGATGTTTGTGCTTACGCATTACCAAGGGACCAAGCCCTCTTTTACTGGTTCACCAGTTATTTTGCTGTGGACTACAGTCCAGTTCCCAACTTAACGTTACCTTCTGGGGGAGTGCGTTGGTTGGTTGGCGCTCACCGGACGCGGCGTATGTGGAGCCGTGGTGCCCCCCCCTCCACATTTTTTTAAATGTGGGTAGAGCGAAGCCCTTGTATCGGGTATTTTTGTATAAATATTGTGAGCCTTTTCCAAGCAGGAAGGGATTAATTAATAAGAAATTGACTGATGTGAATCTGATACAAGTGGAATAGGGACGGTTTAATGTTCTTAACATTTTTGAGCCCTGGCTTCATGAACGGGGTTCTTTAGCTTAAAATAATTATAAGACACTACCAGTAGCTTTCGACAGCTCTGGTAAATATTCATTCTTCCAAGAGACACCTAAAAGAACTAAGCCACTAAACAAACTCAACGTAAATAAGGGTCCTAACTAAGACGACCACGCCATAAATTTATTAAACGGCCTATAACTAAACCTTTAGAAAGATCCTTCAGATAGATCAAAATATTATACTGATCACGTAAAATTTTGTATATTTGATAGATGCGGTGGGGGGGGGGGGGGGTTGCATTTCTCGGGATCACGTCATCGAGTACCGGAACAAACTTGTGTCTGAAGTCAAGTCGTTGTTAAACAAAGTTTCGGATTGGGGACGACAAAATATAGTCCAGTGTAACCCTCAGAAGACACAAGTTTGAGCGTTTACCGCTAAAAAGAACCCCTTTGTCGTATCTTTTCAATTTCAGGGCACTCCCCTTGCTGCCTTAGCTAGCATAGGAATCCTCGGCGTCGATATATCAAATGATGTGCAGTTTTATGTTCACTTGAAAGGAAGGCTAAATTGGCCTCTAAAAAGCTTGGCGTGCTCAGCAGAGCGGGACAGTATTTCGTGCCGGCACACCGCTTGCAACTTTACAAGGCGCAAGTTCAGCCTCACATGGAATACTGTTCTTATCTCTAGGGGCAGCCCAGTGCCAGCTTCTTCCACTTGAACGCATCCAGCGCAGAGCGACTCGAATCGTCGACGACCGAGTTCTTTCTGATTGGCTCGATTCACTGGCGCTGCGAAAGGATATTGCATCCCTTTGCATTTTCTATCGCATCTACAACGGAGAGTGCTCTGAGGAATTGTCCGGATTAATTCCAGCCGATAAATTTCATGAACGCACATCGCATCATAACTCATGATACCATCCACACCATCTGGATGCTTGGCGCTCAACCACTGTGCGTTTTACTAGGAGTTTTCTTCCTCGCACAAGCTCTTAGTGGAATCGTTTACCACTGAAGATTTTTCCTCTCCTCTCCTCTCTCTCCTTTCTAACTCCTTTCTAAAAGGACGGCAATGCACCTGCAATGCCCCTGATGTTGCAGTTGTTCATGAACTGCGGTAATCACTTACAATCAGGTGAGCCGCATGCTTGTTGGCACCCCCCCCCCCTCTTCTAAAAAAAACATATGGAAAAATAAGGAATATAATGCATTGGTAATGCAATACAATACAATTTGTGGTGGTGGCGAAAGATAATCCATTGTAAATGAAGCCGAAGTGATGATCTGATGTCTGTACATAGGAGAATGAGGGCTTTTACAACTTTTTCTCCCACTAGGGTAGCGCCACATTGGAATGAGGTAAAATATTTTACAGATTTAATGGCGTGAAAGTGAAATTGTTTGTTTTTTAATATAAGTCAATGCTATCGTACCTAATGGTAAATGCAGCCGAAGATGGTAAATTGCACAGTAGTGTAAAGATTAATATTTCTTTCTGTAATATAATTTTTTTTAGTAATTAGATTAGAAGGTTAGGGAAGGAGGTTATTGAAATTAAAAAAATATCCTAATTCCAATAGAGAAGGAGGCTGGATACTTCTACCTGCTTGGGATATAATAAAATTAAAACTAAACATACATACCACTGCAAGACTTCAAGACACAGTGAGTTCAGTGTTCGTAGATCGGACCAAAAGTAGGTACTTAATATTTAAAAAGCTGGAGGTACTCCAGATTAACTTTGACATCGGGACGTCAATCAACTCAGCTCCCGTGATCACCCGAAAGCACCCGAAACGTCGGTAATTAAAAATAAGTACAATTAAATTCGATAAAATCCTTAAAAGTACTTTTATTCAATGTAGTGTCGTTAAAGTCTATTTCTCAGCTACTTCAGGACCACGTATCGGTTATATAAGTCGTCATTGGCAGCTCTGTACTAGAAATGTAGTGAGTATAAATTATTTAACATAAAACAAAATGTTGTCGTCGCAGGCGACTACTCCATCTAGCGACAGTTTTTTTTAAAACGAATAAAAACCGTTGTAAGAAAGCCAACGAAAGAAGCCGATGAAAAAATTATTTTTATTAAAAACCATTATCAGGTGGCTAACAGCGATCGAACCTAAAAAATAATTGTCAATTTGTTAAGAATATTGAAATAAAGGAACTAAAATATCGCATACTAAAATGAGTAAAGCATTTAATATGGCAGCATCGTGTTAAATCATGAACATACACGAAATATTCTGCGTGAGTTCATTGAATATTTCCAAATCCTTAAGCAATCTAGATATTACTAGCATAAGCAATTTCAGTCACGTTTCAGTATGTCTACGAAATTCATACTTCAGGTAAAGAATTTTTTCATTCACGATCCGCCCCAGTAACATTAAGTATTGATTTAAAAATATCTTATGTCCTTATTCGCCGACAAATTTTTCGACAGCTAATTTTTCTGACTGCTTTTTAAGTTTGGTAATTGCAATATTACGTTAGCTATTAAAATCATATTTCTTTGTAAACAATTACTGTTACGTAGAACGGAAGATTCACTTCGCGGCTCAATTTGAATTGGCAAAATTCTCTTATGTGCTCGAAGTATTTTAATTTTTAAAAGCATGCAAGTTTGCTTGCGATCATTTTGATAACGAAAATGTGTAACTTCTACGGTAATATTCTCTAAAATAATGTATATGTTATAGCTTATTTTTGTTTTGAAGAATTGAGCACTGTACTCGCACAGATCAAGTGCGTTAAGAATAGCCGCCCTTTATGTTGTATGCTTTCTAGTGACCCATCAGAGTTACTAGCTTCAACTCCGGCACATTTTCGGAATCTTACGCCTTTGAAGTACTTACCCGCCTTAGTTGTAGACGATGATAAACTTCATCTTTCACGTCATTCCTTATTGGACAAGCTTGTGCGGTCATTTTGGAAGCATTAGAGGGCGGAATATCTGCATACATTGCAGTCGCGGCGGAAATGGTATACACTAGCTACGCACATAAATGTCGGAACTGTAATTATTCTCACTAAAGAGAACGCGCCGCCTATTCATCGCCATCAGGGATCATTGAAGAGGTTTTTTCTGGATCCTAAGAGCAACAATAATAATACAATTTATTATTGTTACTCCATCTGTAATAATAATTTAAACTTGACATTTTATTGTTATAATTATAATAATAGAATTAATTTAATTAAGAATTTTTTGACTAGAGATAGGTATTACCTATCCAAATATAATTTAAGACAGATAGCAAATGTGCTACCTTATTGTTTATATATTAACTCAGCCAAAAACTTGGCTACACAGACATCTGCTTCTATTGAGCAGGATAATGACTTAATATGTAATTTGGAATGAGTTCAAAGTAATTTAAATTAGAAAATGAGACAATAGAGGTAATTTCACGCAGTTATAATAATTTAAATAATTTAGAATGTAGCTTACAAATCCTTAATTTTATGACTCCACAGAGTGATAATAATTTTTTTTACACCTGGTGCATCCATACTAATATTATAAATGTAAAAGTGTGTTTGTTTGTTTGTTTGTTTGTTTGTTCTTCTTTCACGTCGCAACAGAGCGTCGGCATGGCATGATTTTTTGTATGGGGATAGTTCGGTGGCTGTAGAGTGATATAGGCTACTTTTTTCCGCGGAAAAACATCTCATTCCCGTGGGAAAATCGAATATGTTGCACAAGTTTGTCCTTCTTTCACGTCGCAACAGAGCGTCGGCATGGCATGATTATTTGTATGGGGATAGTTCGGTGGCTGTAGAGTGACATAGGCTACTTTTTTCCGTGGCAAAACATCTCATTCCCGTGGGAAAATCGAATATGTTACAAAATTAAATTCAGCTAGGTGGCGCCACCGTGATTTTACAAGACGGACGACGGTACGATGGACGAACACAGAAGGTCAAAATATCTGGATTATTATGTCTTTACCAAAATTAAGATAAAAATGTATGGATCTGTATTTTCCACGCAGGACCGGAAGAGAGCGATAAAAACATAAAATTCACCAGCTGATTTTCTTCAAACGTTTTGGTGCATCGTAATTCACAGAATAGGCGATAACCTCGCAGACGATATTAAGTAATCCGTTGATGCTCTGCCTACCCCGCAAGGGTTACAGGCGTGATTATAAGTATGGATCAGAAATACTATCACCACCTGTCACTTTCACCTTATTACTTAACTTAATGGTAGAAACAGTTCTTAGTAAGCCTTATTAATAAGCCTTAGTAATATTTATTGAACGGAAATGAATACAGTTCTTATATGTGGTTATGAATGAATCGGTATTACAATAAGAAAAATTGTGCAAAATTATAAGAAAAATATTTTTTGAGAGTTCTTATTAACTAACGTATACATAGTTTAAATTGATTCCGCTAGATGACGTTACTAGGTTTTTAAAACGCGGTGACGAAATGTTTCCTGACATGTACTTAACTCCCACCGTTGAGCCGCGCGTCAACTTATAGTGCATACGGTACCTATACGCTTAAATTTTTTAAGCTTTAAGCTTAATTATTTCGTAGCTTATTCGACTACCTGCTTTCGATTTCGGTTGTTTGTTATTTGCTTTGTGATTTGGTTAAGGTTGAATGGATTTATATTGGCTTTCATTTTCGGATTTGTGTATTTTCTTGGATCGGTTTTGTTGATTTGGTTGGTATTCCTTTATACATATTTAGACTCTGGCTTGGATTTTGGATTTTGTTTAAATAGAATCGTGAATTGGTTTTCATTGTTTTAGGTTGCTTAACAATATTTCAAAGGAATATTAATAGCATAGATAGTGTATACGGTACCTATCCACTTACTTCTTTTTCGTTGGTTATATTTATATTGACTACTGCTTTCGATTTCAGTTTCTGCGATTTGTTTTGTGATTTGGTTTAAGTTGATTCGATTTTTTTGCTATCGTTTTCGGATTCGTGTTGTGTCTTGAAATGGTTTTGTTGTTTTGATTTTAAAAATATTTAAAGGAGTATTCCTTTTAGATATTTTGGATTTGCTTAAAACAATATTTAAAAGGAAATTTGATTCCTTTTAGGTATTTTAACGTTTTGTTATAAATAGGTTTTTACTTCATAATGCCTCTGCAAACGTAAGTCCAGCCTTTCAAGTATCTTCTCAAAGACAAGAAGCGAAAAGATGCTCGATCGCTAGAATCTTTCAAGATGCTGAACTGAGAAAGCAAGAACAAGCAGAGCGTCAGGCTACTTTAGAGCATCTGAGACACCTTCTCAACGTCAGCAAAGGCGTCTTGAACAGACAGAGCGTCAGGCTGCTTTAAGAGCTTCCGAAACACCTCAAAAGTCAGCGAAGGCGTCTTGAACAGGCAGGCGTCAAGCTACTTTAAGAACTACTGAAACACCTGCTCAAAGTCAGCAAAGGCGTCTTGAACAGGCAGGCGTCAAGCTGCTTTAAGAGCTACTGAAACACCTGCTCAAAGTCAGCAAGGCGCGTCTTGAACAGGCAGAGCGTCAATCTACTTTAAGAGCTGAAATACCTGCTCAAAGTCAGCAAAGGCTATTCGAACAAGCAGAACGTCAGGCCGCCTTAAGAGCCGCGGAAACACCTGATGAAACCCAACACAGACTCATTGAGCAAGCTGAACGTCAATCTACTATAAGGGCATCTGAAACACCAGAACAGATACAGGCGCGAAGAGATGCAAATGCACAGCTCCAAGCTGAACGTCGACAAAATTTTCAAATTGCAATTGGTCGGTTTTTAATGACGCAGCATTCAATTATGATCCGTTAATTGATTATAAAAATCACAGGTTAGTTGCTATCGGACTGATGGACAAGGCGTGTCGATTTTGCAGCGCTTTAAAATGGAAAGATGAAACCGCAGGCACGTGCTGCTCCAATGGCAAAGTATCTCTTCCGTTACGGCACTTTTTAAACAGGATCCGAAAATATAACTCATGCTTTCAAATGACGTCCTTCGGAGTTGACCGGGAAATAATAATGCCGGATTTTCTACCATTTACGGTGCAAGGCAAATTTATCATAAAATAGGTTCACTTTTTCAGCTGACGAACAGCATAAATTTTACAAGTAAATTTTATGGGTGACAGAAATTGAGGTGGACCGTCGCTGCCAATTTATCAAGGGGTTGAGAGACACAGTGTTCGAAATTCAAAGATTCTTGCATGAACGTAACATTTTAGTCAAAACATTTAAAACTGCTTTAGAAAACCTACCTGAGGGATTATAAAGTCGTCATTCATAGATCGGACCCCTCGAGAGCATGAGGCGCTACAATGCACCTTTGATAAACGAAATAGCAGCCGTAATTAGTGGTGGTCAATTTTCTTCACGAGGCATTGTCTTGCAGGCGTGATGATATGTTGCAACAGGTAGCCGATACACAAGTTTATGACGCTCTGCAATACCCATTGATTTATTGCAAAGGACAAGAGGGTTATCATTTCAAATTCCACACCTGGTCACAAAGGAGCCTACTCGAACAAAAAGTATCATGTATGATTTTACGTATCATATGATGTTGCGAGAAAATGATTTTAACCTCTTAGCCGGTGTAGACAATTATTTCATCAATTTTGGTAGACATGTATGTGAAGGTAGAAAGTGAACGTCTCCGTTATATATCTTTAATCTAAAAAGCTGCGCGTTGAGAATTATATACATTTACAAGATGCAGTTTCTAGCGACGCTAATAAACCCAGAGATTTAGGTAAAATGGTAATTCTGCCTCATCATTCGTTAACAGTCCCTGCTACTTACATGAGTACACACAAGACGTATTCGCCTATGTACGAACTTACGGAAGACCTGATCTTTTTGTTACTTTTACTTGCAATCCCACATGGAAAGAAATAACCGAGGAGCTAATGCCGGGCCAAAAAGTACTGACAGACACGATTTAGTTGCTAGAGTATTTAGATTAAAAGTACAAAATTAATGTATGTAATTAACAAAGGAAAATTTTCGGAGGTGCAGTGCTTCATGTATTCAATTGAATGGCAAAAGAGATTACCGCATGCCCACATTCTAATATGGCTTAAAGAGAGTTGCGCAACAAATAGACGACATAATAAGCGCCGAGATTCGGATCCTGAGCAAGATAAAAATGTATGATACCATCGTCCGAAATATGATTCACGGTCCATGTGGAGCACGAAATATCATGAAAGTATGAAAGAAGGAAAATGTACAAAGATTCCTAAACATTAAAAGAAACAGTGCACAATGACAATGCTACCCTTTATACAGACAGAGCTCCGAAGATGGTGGCAGGAAAGTTACAATCAAATCTCGCTCTGGAGCGTTCAAACCTTAGATAACAGCTGGATTGTCCCGTATTCGCCCATTCTATGTAAAATGTTTAATGCCCACATAATAGAACATGTAGCTCTGTCCGCGCAATCAAGTATATCTGTAAGTACATAAATAAAGGAAGCGGCCAAGCAATATTTAATCTCAGGTGAAGGTGAGGCAAATCCTGTTAATAGTACAGACCTTTCAAGCAGGGCGTTATGTCAGCAGTAACGAGGCAGCGTGGCGTCTCCTTGGCTTCCCTTTTACGAAACTTGCAGTTACTCACCTTGCTGTGCACTTAGAAATGGAGCGTGTATATTTCACCGAAAAATTTCCAGAAAATTCTTTCGGTGAAATACCTGATAGCTCTCACAGTGCATCACCGCCAAAACACATCTAGGAAGGTGGAAACGCCGTATTCAAGGCGCGCCTGTTGCAAATGGCCGGTGTAAAGTCATCAGATGCCTTGGTCGTGTGTATACCGTCCATGTAACTAATTTTGAATGTTTCTGTTTACGATTGCTGCTGCACCATGTTCGGGGTCCTACAGGTTATAAAGACCTTAAAACTGTCAACGGTCAGGAATGCGCAACTTAAAGGCATGTGAAGCTCTGCATCTTTTAGAAAACGATAATCACTGGGATGAAACCATGGAGGAAGCTGTGCAGTGCCAGTCACCAGCCAAATTAGGGATCTTTATGCAACTCTCATATCATCTTGCGGGCTATCTAATGCACATAAATTGTGGGACAAATATAAAAACATGGCGGAAGATATTTTGCGAAGTTACAGCAGACACACGCGAACATAACATACAATTAACACATTTATAATGAAGCACTTGGAAAATTTAAGATAAAGTAATGGCAATGGTAGGCAAAAATTAAGCGACTTTGGAATGATAAGCCCTCAGCGAACAACCGAAAATGAACTAAGTGATGAAATTATACGTGAAACAAACAACGATATACCAGCTTTGCAGCAGCAAGTAGCCAATTTGTACGCCTTGCTTCCCGAACAAAACGAGTTTTTAACAAAGTATTAGGACAAATTGAATCTGGAAATGATGCTTTTCTTTTTAGATGCCCCTGGAGGAACTGAGAAGACATTTTGTTAAATTTATTATTAGCGCAAGTACGGAAAGATAAAAACATTGCTGTGGCCGTGGCCTCCTCCAGTATAGCCGCCACGCTGCTAAGCGGGGCCGCTACACATTCTGTTTTAAAACTCCTCTAAATCTAGCCCAGGAAGAATCGCCGATCTGCAACTTTAGCAAAAATAGTGCACGGTATAATGCTACGACAATGCAAACTTTTAGTGTGGGACGAAAGTACAATGTCGCATAAAAAGCTGTGAAGCACTAAATCGAACGCTACAGGATTTGCGCAGCAATACCGATGTAATGGGAGGAATGGTGGTTTTACTGGCTGGTGACTTTCGCCAAACTTTACCTGTCATTCAAAAGGCACACCTGCAGATGAAATTAAAGCATGCCTCAAGTCGTCTATTTTATGGAACAAGGTGACAAAATTCAGATTAACTACGAAATGAGAGTGCATTTGTATAATGATATCAATGCCAAAACTATGCTGACACACTATTAATAATTGGTGATGGGCGGTTGGAAACGGATGCTGAGGCTGCGTTAAATTGACGAAGATTTTTGTAATTTAGTACAGAGTCATTCCAATTAATTGCGAGCGTTTATTCAGATTTAACGAACAACATGCATGAAGACAAATGGTTATGTGAAGGGCGATTCTTAAAAATGAGGCGTTAACAAAAAATTCAGATATATTAAGCGAAGTAGCAGGAGAAATAACAGAGTATTTGTCAGTAGACGACACAGTTATGGACACAGAACAGAGCACTTCATATCCCGTAGAGTTTCTAAATTCTCTAGAGTTGTCAGGTGTGCCCTCACATAAGCTTCAATTAAAATTAGGCGTCCCAGTCATTCTAATGCGAAATTTAGATGCTCCTCGGTTATGTAACGGGACAAGGCTGCGTGTGACACATCTTGGACGGAACATAATCAGTGCTAATTTTGACAGGCGTAGCAAAGGTGAAAATGTTATTATACCACGGATCCTATAATTCCCACAGATCTTCCTTTTCAATTCAAAACGTTGCAGTTCCTATTAAGCTCAGTTTGCAATGACAATTAATAAAGCGCAAGGGCAAACGTTACAGGTAGCGAGGTCAACTTAGAAAAACCATGCTTCTCTCATGGTCAGCTGTATGTAGCATGTTCGCGTGTGTCAAATGCCCAGAATCTCCATTCTTTCCCCGAATGGAAAACATATAACATTGTGTACAGTAGCGTCTTAAAATAGTGTTCAGTTAGTTTTTTTCCAAAATTCCCACAATCAATTAATCAGAATTCCCACAGATCTTCCCTTTCAATTCAAAATTTCCTATTTAGCTCAGTTTCTTTCAATTCCAAATGCTGCACCTCTGACGGACCTATTAGCTCAGTTTCCTTTCAACTCAAAAGGCTGCATCTCTGACGGATCTTTTATTTGGCTCAGTTCCTTTCAATTCAGAAAACTGCATCTCTGACGAATCAATTTAGCTCAGTTTCTTTTCAAAGTCTGCATCCCCGACGGATAATTATGCTCAGTTTCCTTTAATTAAAAAATATCATTTCCATTTGGAATAAACAGGCTATTTTCATGCTTTCCTATACGCTGCGTTTCAAAACATTTAAATAGGCTGACGAATTAATTTTGCTCAGTTTCCTTTCAACTCAAAAGCTGCATCTCTGACGGATCTTTTATTTGGCTCAGTTTCCTTTCAATTCAGAAAACTGCATCTCTGACGAATCAATTTAGCTCAGTTTCTTTTCAAAAGTCTGCATCCCCGACGGATAATTATGCTCAGTTTCCTTTAATTAAAAAAATATCCCATTTCCATTTGGAATAAACAGGCTATTTTCATGCTTTCCTATACGCTGCGTTTCAAAACATTTAAATAGGCTGACGAATTAATTTTGCTCAGTTTCCTTTTAATGGCTGCATCTCTGACAAATCTATAAAACTCAGTTTTCTTTCAATTGAAAAAGCAATGGATAGTTCATTTCCCAGTGACCTTGCGGGCGAAGCCGCGGGTAACAGGTAGTCATAATATAAAAGGCATGATAGGCAAAGAGCTAGAAGTTGAATTGTTCTTAATTAGCAACAATATTCATATTTTATGTATTACTGAATATTGGTTAAAAGATTATAACTTAATGTTTAACTTCAATAATCACCAGGTGGTCAGTTCTTTCAATAGAGAAACGATTTTAAGAGGTGGCTCCTTAATATTAGCTAGTAAATTATTATCATGTAAAGAACGTAAAGATATTGGGAGCCTCTCTGTTGAGCGAACTGTAGAAATGGCATCTGTTGAGTTTGAGCACCTCATTGTTGTGAGCGTCTAGTCTAGGAAGTTTTTGTTAAGCTTAATAAACAGAATAAATCTGTTGTAATATTTGGAGACTTTAACATCAATCTCCTAGAAGCTTCCTCCACCAATATTAAATTTAGATCATTGTTTAAATCTTATGGTCTTTTTAATTCATTTTTAGAGCCAACGCGTATTGCTCAATCTAGTGCAACATGTATAGATAACATTTTTACAAATATTAAGCCGTGGCATAAATGAATAATTCAAAAATTACGTTCTGATCACTGTGGACAGTTAGTTTCGTTACCTTATGTTCACAAAAAGCAAGTAGAT
Organism: Parnassius orleans; assembly: GCA_029286625.1. Taxonomy (NCBI): domain Eukaryota; kingdom Metazoa; phylum Arthropoda; class Insecta; order Lepidoptera; family Papilionidae; genus Parnassius; species Parnassius orleans. Next base: position 609,835 of record JAGSMP010000261.1, on the reverse strand, counting down.
GAGAAAGTTGTGTTTATTCCAGTAAATTCAAGTCGCTTGGAGAAGTATATAAGTGACATAGTGAAAAAACTTCCATCACTTTCATACCAAAATGATCCAAATTTTTTGTATAGAACATTGTTTAAGCTTAATTAAAATGAATTTAATAATAATTTTACGTCTAAAACATTCTCCTTGTACAGTCGGAAGGCATTCAATGAATGGGCGTCAATAGGAGTCCATAAGAGCAGAATAAGGTTATATGACCTTTAACATGAAAGGTCATATAATCCTAGCGTCGAATTTAGGAAATATGTAAAAAAATATTTAAAAGAGTGTGCTCCAAAGCCAAGTCTTTGCATTTGAGCAACAAAATTAAGACGGCTTCTAATAAAATTAAAATGACATGGAGTATAATTAATAGCGAAACTGGTAAGATCAACACTCTCAATTAAAACTACCAGTTAAGTTTTAACAACAAATTAATTGAATCAGATCAGGACATTGCAATGTTTTTTGAGAAATATTTTTCTGATATTCCGATCTTAATCACTAAGTCACTGAATTCTTCTCCTGCTATCGCCAAATCATTTCTTAAACAAAATGTAAATGCGTGTACAAAGAATTTTACAGGTACAGGTTGTTCTATGTATTACTTTACATTATCGCAGAAGAAATATTGTTTTATTAACATGACCTTAATTTGGTCATAAACTGGTAAGATTTTACAATGTTTAAAAATCGCATTTTCACCATCATCAATTAGTACACGCATATTTGGGGATACAATATTTTTAAGAATTCTAAATTTAAGATCATAGATCTGTTTTAAATATAATTTGTACGTCCGACCATAGCTTGACAAGCCATACTGAATATAAGATTCAGCCGGAGAGTTGTAAAGCATAAGTCTTACTTTGAAGGGTATGCGATTTTTTAAGATTTTTATATTGGCTAGAAACTGACCCAACTTATTACACACATGTTCAATGTGGTTGCCCTAGTTAAACTTTGAGTAAATTATAAACCGAGGTATTTTTGTGTTGTCACAACTTCGATTGTAGGACATTGGCATGTTCCTAATTGATGGAGGCAGTCGTAATTATGAACAATGAATATACTTTGAATGAATGAATGAATGTATATACTTTTATTGTACACCACGAACATATATAGAAATGACATAACAAAAAGCAGATTATATGTACAATTTGGTGGCCTTATCGCTACATAGCGATCTCTTCCAGGCAACCAAAGGTATAAAAGAATAAGTCAATGAATACTAGGTAGGTGGTGAAATATAAATATACATAATATAATATCAATACATGTTATATATAGACAATACATGCAATAAAATAATATCTATATAACTAATACATGAAATAATTTAAATGACTAATACATAATAAAAGATAAAGAAAAACAAATAATATATACATATACATACAAATATAAAATATATAAACAAACTTACATATCTACTTAAGGGTGCGTTTGCAAATCGGGCGAAATTATGCTGTTTTTCGGTACATTTTGTGACAAAACTAAACCAAATCAAACATAGCTAATTGCTACCACGTATAGAATGGTTCTTCATCTTCAAATGGTGTTGACTTTTTTGTTGAAAATAATAGTTTTTTATATTGTAAATACGATCTTCCCTAGCCATTTTCTACAAAATTAACGATACCGGCTCATGTTTAGGTACATTTTTGTTCAATTATCAACATATATTAAGATTTCTAAAATACTATAAGTAGGCAGACATATTCAATAAAAATAGTGGTGATTACTTTTATCAAAATGTCACAAATAGTCGTAAAAAATAAAAACTGATGCTTATTTTTCACATATTTTGCTAATACGGATGAATCATAATGGATTGCAATAAGGGTTATTTTATTTTGGTGCCTGTTTTGATTTATTGTACAAAAATTTCGATGAAACCTCAGTCCGCGCTCGGTCGCCGTCATGAGTGGATGCTGTATCGCCTGCCTGATTGCAGCAGTCAAAAGATCGCTGTACATACACAAAATATTCGAATTTGATACATGGGTGCTTGACAAAGCCTGTCAAGTGAGTGTATAAATGTGTGATTATAAAATAATATTATTATTTTTATAGTCACACCTGATATAATATTTTGTTTCGCTGAAAGTAAGTGGGATTTATATATATAAATAATTATATAAATGCCTATTCGTCTTGGACTTTATGGAGTGATCTGAAAGTGTTCATCGGTGACTGCTACTGGAACTCCTAGTCAGTAGAACTAGATGTGGCGGTTTGGGCTCGTTTTGTTAGTTATGATGAGACTTTACCTCCGGACTTGATGGAAAGACCTGATGGTGTACTTCGGTGACCATTACTGGAACTCCTGGACAGGTAGAACTAGGTGTTAAGTTTGGGCTCGTTTTGTTAGTTATGATGGGACTTTACCTCCGGACTTGATGGAGAGACCTGATGGTGTACTTCGGTGACCATTACTGGAACTCCTGGACGAGTAGAACTAGGTGTGCCAAGTTTGGGCTCGTTTTGTTAGTTATGATGAGACGTTACCTCCGGACTTGATGGAGAGACCTGATGCTGTACTTCGGTGACCATTACTGGAATTCCTGGACGAGTAGAACTAGGTGTGCCGTGTTCGCCTCGTTTTGTTAGTTATGATGAAACCTAACCTCCGGGCATGATGGACAGACCTGATGGTGTACTTTGGTGACTACCTCTGGAACTCCTGGACGAGTAGAACTAGGTGTGTCTGTCACTCCATCAAGTCCGGGAGGTAAGTTATTATCATAACTAACAAAACGAGCCCAAACTCGGCACCTAGTTCTACTCGTCCAGGAATTCCAGCAGTAGTCACCGAAGTACACCATCAGGTCACTCTATTAAGTCCGGAAGTAAGCTCTCATCATGACTAACAAAACAAGCCCAAACTCGGCACACCTACTCGTCCAGGTCAGCAGTAATCACCGAAGTACGCCATCAGGTCACTCTATTAAGTCCGGAAGTAAGCTCTCATCATGACTAACAAAACGAGCCCAAACTCGGCACACCTAGTTCTACTCGTCCAGGAATTCAAGCAGTAGTCACCGAAGTACACCATCAGGTCACTCTATTAAGTCCGGAAGTAAGCTCTCATCATGAATAACAAAACGAGCCCAAACTCGGCACCTAGTTCTCGTCCAGGAATTCCAGCAGTAGTCACCGAAGTACACCATCAGGTCACTCTATTAAGTCCGGAAGTAAGCTCTCATCATGAATAACAAAACGAGCCCAAACTCGGCACACCTAGTTCTACTCGTCCAGGAATTCCAGCAGTAGTCACCGAAGTATACCTTCAAGTCACTTCACCAAGTTCGAAGCTAAAGTCTTATCATAACTAACAAAACCAGCCCAAATTCCACAGCCACCATCGCACTGCTAGTAGTGGGCTTCTAGTGCCTAGTGGACTTCTAGTGCCTAGCAGTCTCTGGAGCAGCTATTCGTATTTCGTATGTAATATATTTTTGTATGGTATAAGAAATGAGAAAAAAAATCAATCTTTCAAATTATCAAAATGTTTTTACTTGATTACGATTCCCACACCCGCAGCTAACCGTGCGTACACTTGTGTGTGTGACCTGTGTCAATGTAATAGTTCGATTCTATACCTATCAATTTTGCAAACGCGTCCTTAAAATAAATACATAAATAACAAAATTCCTCAAACAATAATATAAAGCTGATAGATACAATAAATACATAATCATATAATTAATTCTAACGGTGTCCGAACGATTGAGACAAGTAATGCTCTTTAAGTAGTCGCTTAAAGATAACAATAGTTTGTGCTTCACGTATATGCAAAGGTAGGGCATTCCAGAGCTTAATGGACTGGACAATAAAAGATTTATTAAAAAATGATGTATTGTGAGTTGGTACCCTTAAAATGAATTTTCTTGAAGAGCGTAAAGGTTCCCCCGGATGCCCTACAAAATTAAACTTCTCCTTTAAATAAGGAGGAGTAGAAGGGTGAAATAATACACAGTACAGAATAGAAAGAATATGTATATTCCGGCGAAGTCGGATAGGTAACCACTTGAGACGTGAGCGAAATTAGGAAATATGATCAAATTTGCACAATCCTAATATGAACCGAATACTATTATTTTGACGTCTCTCAAGGTTATTTAGCTGATCTTCAGTTATGTCTACATAGCCTGCGTCAGCATAGTCGAGTGTCGGAAGGAGAAGAGACTATGCGAGCACAATTTAAGCAGGAATGGGAAGAAATGATCGAAGGCGACGCAGTGAACAAAGAGCGAAAAAAGTTTCTTACTTACCTCATTCAGTTGGCGTATCCAATTTGAGGAATTATCAATGTAAATACCAAGATTTTTGACATTATCAAAGTAAGGGATTACAACTCCATCGAATACGATAGGTGGTACGGAGAACCAGTCAATTCTTGAGATAAAGCTCTGGCTACCAATAATGATAGCCTGAGACTTCTTAGGATTGACATTTAGGCCATATGATTTTCTCCACTCATGAATAATATTTAGATCCTTACTCAATGTAGCGATTACATTCGGCAAATTCTCAAGAGTTGACTGGGTGTAAATCTGGACATCATCCGCATACATATGGTAGAAAGAAGATATTTTATGAGTGATAGAATTAATGAAAAAGAAGAGTAAAAGTGACAACACGCCGCCCTGCGGCACGCCTGCAGTAATATCACACCAATATGAGTGAGTTTCATCGACACGAATGCACTGCCGACGGCCACAGAGATAACTTTGAAACCAGTTAATTACTGATGGAGATATGTTAAGGGAACACAACAGACTCAACAGTATATCGAAGTCAAGAGTATTGAACGCATTACTGAAATCCAGCAAGGTCATGACTGTGAGTTGTTTTTTATCCATACCCGACCGTATATCATCAGTAACATTGATTAAGACAGTAGCCGTACTATGACCAGGGCGGAAACTGGATTGTAAGGAATTCAATAAATTGTGCTTATTAAGGAAAAGGGTCAACTGTTGGCAAATAAGTTTTTCAAGGAGTTTAGAAAGGAAAGGTAAGATCGAGATGGGACGGAAATCAGAGAGGTTGACGGGATTAGATCTCTTCGGAAGAGGGACAATATGAGCACTCTTACAGGCTTGAGGTAATTGAGAGGACAAGACACATGCATTAAGTAAATTAGTGATAATGGGAGTGATAACATCGAGAAGAGGAACAATCATATTACTGCTAATGTTGTCGCTACCGACAGCATTTGAGGAGATGGATAATATGATCTTCTTAACATCACGTTCAGTAAACTGACTAAAACAGAACGGAGGATAATTAGAAGTCAGGTTACAGAAAGAGACAGAAGTGTTTGCAGTTTATGTTCAGTATCAAAGAGTTAGTAGTAGAAAAATGTTAATTTAATAATTCAACATCAACACTAGGAGGTGAAGCATTTAGGGATGTTCTACCAACTCCACCTGTTTTAAGAAACTTCCACACCCTAGATGAGTCACTTTTCTTGACTGATGTATGAATATGGCGTTGTTGCACATCTCTACATAATGTGTTGCAGCGATTCCTGATTTTGGCATATTTCCTTAGGTTTTCTTCTGTTTTATTCCTCTTGAAGCGGCAATGCCATTCTTCTTCAAAATTGGCTTTTCAGATCATCAGAAATATGGAACAGGTAAGGTGTTTAGTGTCACATAATGAATTGGCGCGTGAATATCATAAAGCTGAGTAAATAGGAACGAAAGTTCCACCTTATCGTCAATGCATGGTGTCTCTCAATCACTGACCAGTCAATATTATAGGCATTTTCACAAATTGGTCAGTATCATTCCTCCAAATTACGTCGCAGAACTAATAATTTATTGAAAGAGGGACTCTAGAAAACTCCAAGTAGGATTTTACTCTCAGACAGGGAGACCTCAACCAGCAAATGCTCAGCAGAATCAACAGGAGGTGGTTGACTTGACGAACTAACAATTTTAAATGGAAAGTAGGATCTAAGATAGATTGCCACACCACCACTATTAGTGCGATTTCTAATTAGATGAAACCCAGGCAAAGAGTAAGAAGTAGAAGGCAGACAGGGTTTTAGCCAAGATTCTGAAACTAAAATTGCGTGAATATTTTGGGATTTAAATGAGGCAAGCATGTCAGGATAATGAGCCGGAATGCTTTGGGCGTTAATATGAATAGAATTGAAGTTATTCACACAGTCTGAGAAACAAGAATTTAAGGTGATGTTGAGTGAAGGAGAAGCCTTTGTACTGTGATAACTAACATCACTAAGTGTCTCATCATCCGAAGACAACGACAGAAACAAATCAATATCGTTACAAATGTTTGAGGATATCATAAATGCTGTATTAAAATATACAAATAAATTCTTATATACACCAAAAAATAAACTATAAATATAAATGCAAGATCGGACAGTACCTACACTTTTACAACCACCAGCAGCATGAAAGAGAAAGCATGTGACAAAACAACAACTTAAAGAAATAAAACAATCAGTTTGATATTAAAATTATCAAAAACTTGCAGTCTGACGCCAATAAATTGTAAGACAATTTGAAACTATTAATTCAATTAAAGGTTACTTAAAGGTCAAAGTCAGGTGACAGTGAAGTGGCAAAATAAATTTTAAGTTGTGCAATGAAAAACAAATTATTAGTAGACAATGGTGGTAGATGTATGTAATTACAGGTACATTTATATACTTGATTGTCCTAGATTTACTATATTAAAACTTTAAAAAACACTTTTGCGCCTACCCACCGAAAAAACAATTAATGGTTTGGAGTAGGATACCTCATGTATGGGGATTTGATAATCATGAGTTTGGTTTTATCGGCATTTAACACTAGAGCAACGTCATGGCACAATCGTATCAACATATCCAAATCGGCCGGAAGAGCATTACACGCATTTGAGATATCCTTACCCGAGACGAGAAGACACGTATCGTCTGCGAATTGGTAACAGGAACTGTGATTCAGACAGTTACCCATCTCGTTGACATAAGATTAAAAGTGCAACGGGCCAAGGACTGATCCTTGGTCCATGCCTTCTGTCACAATCTTAGGGTCACTGAACGAGTTATTTAATTTAACCGTAAATGTACGATTTTGGAGGTAATTTTAACACTAATTGAGCAAAGAACCCCGGATACCAGAATCATCCAGTTTATTGATTAAGAGTTGATGTTGTAGCGTGTCGAAGGCACAAGAAAAATCAATAAACAAGGCCAGTACACATTTTTTATGGTTCAAATGCTCGTTTACCTCATCTGTAAACTTACATAGAAGGTCCGTAGTGCTTTTACCCGCTTGAAATCCGTACTGGTTTTTGTTTATGACTTCGTGCTTTCGGTAAAATTTATGAATCTGCTCACTGATAACTTTTTCAACTATTTTATCAATACTACAAAGCAGAGTGATTGGTCAATAGTTGGAGTAATCGTCGTGTTTGCCTTTTTTGAAAACAGGCCTCACACAGCCTATTTTGAGATCGTCGGGGTATTGTCCAGACGCAATACTGCGGTTAATTAAATTGGCAATGGGTAAGGATATATGTTTATTAACCACTTTTAGACCAGCCACTCTAATACCGTCAGGTCCAGGAGCCTTATGTGAGTTCAGTCTCTTAATGACTTTGTTGACATTGTCCTGAGAAACTTTTTGGAACAGAATACTAGAATCCACCGGTCTCCGATAAGTTAGTGAATTGGTTAATTTTAAGCTGCATCGAGGAATAATGTCTTGTACTGCTTTTTCAAAGCTATTTGCGAAGTTGTTAGTTATCGCTTTGGTGGTGAGGCCCTGTTCGTCAAAAGCCATCAGTACCGCCTCGTCAATCGATAATGTTACTCGTCCTAACATCTGGTTAATGATTTTATAAACTTTTTTTGTATCTTTAAAGTTATATTGTATTTCATTAAGATAGTATATATTTCGTTTTGATTCTATTAGTTTATGGAGTTTATTTCTAGTTTTATTATATACTAGTCTAATTTTAGGATCAAAAGAGCTATTTTTCCAAAGCTTAAACAAGTAATCCCTTTTTTTACATAATCGGGTAACATTACCATTGATCCAAGGGGCTGTAGGCAGATTCCTACGATTTCTAGAATACCTAATAGACCTACTAATAGTCGCAGTCTTTATAGCTGTTAGGAACAATTTTTTTATAAATGAAAGTATATCATTTGACGAACTCATGTTATTTGTCTGTTCCCAATCTGTAACAACTCCTCATTACTAAAAATGGTATGATCGAAGGTAGTTTTTTGTTTTTCACATTGTACTCGACGTATGGGTGGCGAGTCGTCAAGGCGCGTAAGCACTATGCCCCGATGGTCAGCCAGTGCAACGTCTAACACAGCCGAGTACGGACCTGAAGTGAGGAAAACAAATATGTGATCTATGTAAGATTTAGTGACTTTATTTTTTCTAGTTTCAATTCTAGTATAATTTGAAATTCCGCACATTAATCCGCACTCGCTGAGTGTTTGTAAATAAGTGTCCCTCTACGATGAAATGGTTTTTAGGTCAATGTTGGAGTCGTCGATTAGTAAAAGGTTTGTTTTAGCGTCGTAGTTTTAGATGTACCTGCCAAGCTCCTTTACAAACAAACCCTTATTCCTTTTTTGAATTATAAATGACACACAACTACATCTACGTTCGAGGTCATTTTTAAGATACCCGTTATGTTTTCGAACATGATACTTTTATGTGGTGTTAATATAAACTTGAGATGGTTTTTAACATAGGCAATGATACCGCCTCCCCGTTGCGCAGATCGCAAATTGTAGTACATATTATAAACCGATAAATAAATTATAATTGATTAAATATAATATCTTTAATGCATGGGAGAATTCACAGGATGCTTTGGGTATATTCTGTGACCTATCCAAAGCCTTCGATTGTGTTCACCATGAAACAATAATCAGGAAACTTCAACAGTACGGTGTAAGAAGTGATGCTCTTAAATGAATTATATCATATTTAAGTAACAGAACGCAAAAGGTAGTCATTAACAGTATGAGCTCTTCCGGGTCGATGGTACAAATGTATTTTTAAATGGGGAGGAACTGAGTCTTGTCGATACCACCAATTTTTTTTAGACTCACACTAGACGCGAATATTCAATGGGGCCCCCATATTTCAAAACTAGCATGCAGACGTAGTTGTGCAGCATATTATGCTGTAAAAAAAATTAGAACTGTTACCAGTGTTGAAACAGCTAGACTAGTTTACTTTAGCTATTTCCATAGCATAATGTCGTATGGTACTCGTATTTTGCTATGGGGACACGCGGCTGACACTGAAATAATATTTGTTTTACAGAAGAGGGCCGTAAGTTCAATTTATGATTTAAAGCCTAAAGAGTCGCTGGGATAAAAATTAAAGGAAATTAATATATTGACTTTGGCCTCTCAATACATTTATGAAAATGTAAAAAACGATTCATTCTTTAAATACTAGGAACAGTCACAAGCTATTAGTACCAGTTACTCGACTCTACCGAATCAGTAATTCATTATTGGGGCGATGTATACGCTTTTACAACAAAATTCCAGAAAATATACAAATTTTGACCTGCTCAAAATTCAAAAACTTTATTAAACTAGATTTGTATAAAAAGGGTTATTATAATATTAAGGAATTTATGGATGATAACAACCCCTGGGAATGAGGTGATTGCTATCAAGCTATTTCTAATTTGTTTTGTGTTGTTAATTGTGTAACATACATGATTGTAAGCTGTTATTTAAAAAAAGGTCCCGCTGGGTTTCTTGCTGGTTCTTCCTAGAACAGAGGTTTTTTTT
>JAGSMP010002609.1:0-34268 GCA_029286625.1 Parnassius orleans | reverse complement strand
TTAGTTCAGGCTACACCTGGAACTCCTTGCCCGATGACATCAGAAAAGCTCCCAATAAGTTTGCTTTTAAAAAGTTGGTGCGTAATCATCTATTAAGAACAACACTTCTTACATGAATCATCCATGTCATTTATATTGTTAGACGTATATATTCATAGTTATTTATATGTACTATTTATATATGTATGTTGATATGTATATATGTATGTTTATGTATGTATGTATATATTTGTATATGTATAATTAGGAGATATTTCTATAGTTTATTTATTGTATATATTAGTAAAGGTATATATAACGTAATTAATTATCATTTATATTTTGTTTTTTTTTTCTATATTGCTACACCTACATCAAATTCTCACCACTCCATGGGTTGACTGGTAGAGAATGCCTCAAGGCATTAAGTCCGCCCTTTGTATTCTTTTATATTAAGGAATGCAATAAAGAATAAATAAATAAATAAATAAAACAGATAAAAAAGGAAAGAAAAGTTACAGCCTATATAGATTTCCGTGACCTTATTCCCTTTCATGGGTTTCGTAAGAAGCAACATGCAATATGGCACATGGGAGATGTAAGAACTATCATAGCTTCTGACAGTTAATCACATCTCGCTTACACTAGACGCCGATTTAAAAAAAAAGGAGGAGATTAGCAGTTCAATTATGTTTTTTTTGCGTTAAAGTTACGCGATATCTTCATCAATTGTGAACTGATTTTAATGATTATTTTTTATTAAGCAGCTTTTTATTTTCATCTTTCTAAGTCCACACAAACTTTAAACATTACAATCGATTCGGCCTTCAATTTATGATGATAATAATGACGCTGACGTCCGAAGCATTTCCTTGCCCTAAGACCCTCCAGAAATGAGAAGAGGCCTATACCCAGCAGTGGGACATTTATATGCTGTAATTTTTTACTTTTCTTGACGAATGGGTCAGCTCGACCAGTTAAGGAGCAAGCAACGCTGCTGTGTTTCGTGTGGTGAGTGTAAAGGTGGAGTTTTTAATTAATTTATTCATAGGACACCGGCAGTGCACAGATTATTACATGTTATTGAAAGCGGACTTAATCTAGGGACTGATGTGTGCACTTATAGGCATTACAAAATACTATAAAAAATAAGACAGGGCAGAGTTTACAATAGCTTATAAAGAAATGTCACAAAATAATACTTAAAGATAATATATAACTAAGACAATAAGAATACACATCACTAAGCAGCAGCTGTAGAGAACATGGATATTAGATTGTAATTATATCATTTACAAATTATTTATAATAGTGATCTTTTACATTTTTCCTATATTTAGGAAGATTCATGAAAATATCGACAGTAGCCAACACACACAGAGTGAATTATAGGTGTCACACATTCGCGGTACCGGGGCGCATGACCCCATGTTAGTCCTGGAGCAGTGTGTAACAGTTTTGTTATTGGACGACGAGGATATTGTATGGTACATTTAGGGAAATATTGTAGTAGTTCGCAGGCTGTCCGTCCATTTACCATTTTATATAATACCAGCAGGTCGTGAATTTTTCTCCTACTATTCAGGAAGGTATTTCAAAAAATGCCAATCGCTGTTCATAGGGACACCTATGGAAATTCCACTACATGAAGGCAAGATGTCTTGTAAAGGCTCTCTGAATACCTTCTATTATTTTCAGTGCACAGTGTATGTTGGGTTCCATCTTGTACTCGCATATTCCAGTTGCCTCCTTACTAGGTGTTAAAAGTAAGATTTTAGTGCTTATTTGGAAGCCTCTGGTATTGTAATGTTTTCTTAATTTTGCATAAAAGCAATTTATACAAAACAACTATTAAGAAAACGTCATACTATCTGCGTTCACTCACTACAAAAGGTACCTAAAGTACGCGAGCTTATCATCTTCAGTTTCATATTATATTTCTATTGCAACTGCAACGCACAAGTATGTTGAAAAACACACACACACTTCACAAACACCACACACCACACAAATCACTTTTTACAATTTGATTAACATTAGTAAAATACGAAATGTACAAAATGTTACAAGAGTCTATGATTTTTTCTGATGATGATGGATTCTCTTAAACCACTACTATCATCATTATGACACCCATAAGAACATAGGCCCACAGGCAGTATGGTCTGAGTCACCTGCATCATACATTCTTCCCCATCGGCTATCGGTTCTTTGACCTGTGGCCGGCCACTGCCACTTCAGCTTACGGATTAGTAGGGCTATCAACACCATTCCACACAAAAAGTAATAGAAAATTGGGCAATGCTTTTTTACTTTTTTTTCGTAATGTTGTTATCGAGGGTTCACGCTTTTTAATCACTCTGCCTCACACTTATTTAATCGTTAATCACCATCGCCGCCAGTAAAATTAAATTGTTCGGAATAAATTGGGGTCGTGAAAATAACGAACGCCATCGTTGCTAGCTTTCATTAAAGTCCCTGTTAACCTTCAGTGGGGGGTTCTGATTCTTTCTGATTGTATCGGAAATTGGAAGAAAGAAATATTGACGCTTAAATCGTTTTTCCTATAAATTTAGAATATAAATATATTTTTTATTGAATAACGGTGACAAACGAGTATACAGTGCACCTGTATTGGTTATTATTATAATTATTAGTATTTGGTTGCAAAACAGTGAATTAGTTTGTAGTTTTTTTTAGAGAAATTTCTAGGTGGTAGCCATGCTGCAGCTATATAGTTACGCGCACGAATGGGTCGCTCGACCAGGGTAAGACCACGCGCTTACAGAATACCAGCGTAAGATAGCAGGTTAATGCTGCTGTGTTTCGTGGTGAGTGTAGAGAACCGGAGACCCTTTTTAAACAAAAGTATTCCATCTTATACCTCCAGGTAACAACGCATGCATTTTGATTATTAATCGAGGATAAATGTAGATGTCTATGGGCCACAGCGTCCACTTACATTCAGATGGACTGTGTGCTGGTTTATCACCCTTATTCTATAAAAAAAGTACATATGTTTGATGTTATTGCTGTGTTTATCGCTACGACTAACAAATATGTACACAAAGGTAGGAAGGATTAAGGAAAGTCATAATTAGTTGTTTATTATGACAGACCTCGCGACAAATGAAACTTTTTTAAAACGCTTTAAATTTTTATCTCTCGAGACTTACTTCCTTTTAGTCGGGGGTTTTTCAAAATATTTATTTAATCCTTTTTCGATTACAACTATGACATACGTCGTGTGTTTTTTCAAAATTTTTAATTTTGCTTTTTATATGTCCTACTATCGTGCATACTTATCACATTTTCAAAAACAGGGGTTTCGTTGGTAGAGGGTGGTCAAATGACTCTATTAAAAATACCAATTTAAGGCTAAATATTTCGCAAAAGGACCCATGAATCGAAGAAATGTTGTTCCATACCCCCAATATTTTTGAAAGACCTATCCAACGACACCCCACGAAGAATAGACCGGTAAAAAAATCTTCCTCCCTTTACCTGTATGTTTTCCTGTATCACAGTTTTGTAGACATGAATATCTTTAAATTTGCCAAATAACAGATTTGTAGCACTTCGGGTCTCTGAGTGAGTAAAACCGCAGACGTCCGTGCGTCTGCGGTTCTGACATGGCGATACTATAATGTTGTTTAAGTACGAAACACTGAAAAACCCGACTGCGTTAAAAAGTTTAGAGAAAATAATACTTCCCCTTCCTTTATATAATAAAATAAAAATTTGAAATTATACCCCAAGTATAAAGCACCAACTTCAAGTTACCGAGTAAAATTTTTCTACAGACATATAACATAAACTTCACCCTCATCATTATTCTTCTTCTAAGGTGAAATGTTACATCATGTATATGGTTATTACATTTTACGACGTGACGTGTACTTAAATTTACTGGCTATATTAAATAAGATAAATATACACTCACATGACTTGTTTTGTTTTTTAGACGACCATAAAAATAATGCAAATGAAAGAAAATATGTGTCCTGAACACACTGCATATCAGGTATTTAATTAAATAAATTATACAATATATATTTCATATATCGATTGCTTCCTGAACTAGTGTAAAACTTATAAATTTTGTGTACATGTAATAAAGATATTAAATAAAACTACTTAAGAAGGAATAGCGGTAATAGTCATTTATAATGTATATAATGAGTGTAGTAACTATGCGTGTAATGAGTGTGTTTCGAAGATGTTTAAGTAATAGTGTATAAATATTATGAACGTCCGCAGCTTAGGGGTGGCCCAAGGGCCACTCTAGCCACACCTTAACCTACACCGTTGATATAACTTCTTTTGACTGCACAAAGAGAGTGAAAAACCCGCGCTTCGATTGCGAGTAATATTCATTTCATCATAACCCTATACTAATCCTGGTTTTATCAAACCCTGCGACATAAGTATATAAATTAACCAGTGACGTGTTATTTTATATACCTACCTCATTTATTTCTCTTTATAATTCTATTGGAGCTAAGCAAGAAAAGATAATCAATTTGTATATGTCCCCTATAAATGGTGATTAAGCGACGAGTGTACGTGACACGAACTGAGCGCACAAAGAACATAAAGAAAAAATTTCATTTATCCTGTCACAATGTGACAAACTTTCGTTTTTGATAGGAGTTTAAAACTCGTTAAATGCTCTTGCTCTCGTTTTCATTTACATCGCAAAAGGATTATTTATTTATTTATTTTCAATCCCTATTGCATTCCTTTATGAAAGATACACAGGGCGCACCATTCTACCAGTCAACCCAAGGTGGTAAGAATTTGACGTAAGTGTAGCAATTAAAAAAATCAAAAAAGAAAAAATCTACAAAACTACACACATATGAAACAAAAATAAAATTATAAATAAATACATATATATTCGTATATCACGATGCTACAAATATTCTCGTCTCACTTATATTATATTTTAAGAATTTTGTGTCAAATTATTAACTATTATTATTTACTAGTTATTAGTTATTTATTAGTTAGTAACCGCCACATTACCCTTTCCTCCTGTATCGTGGAGGCAATTTACATAAATGAATTGCTTACGGACAAACATCCAGACCCGGAACAATTATTTGTAGGCCATACAGATACTTGTTCCGTGTAGGATCCAAGCCCACGGCCCCCAGCGCTGCAACTTAATAGCTTAGCATTCACTCCGTCACAGAACCGTCTAAGACTGCGACAATTAAAGCTTAAGTTAAATAAAACCGTAGGAAACAAATGTCTTCGAACTCAAAAACAAACGAACTCTGAATGAAGCATAATATAAAAGACCTGTCTACTGCTACCTACTAGTTGTTTGTTCCATGCGTATTTTATACCTTACAAAAGAAAACGTAGGAAATACATTCCGAAGTACAAAAGTTCCAAAAAGAGAGCCAGTATCATGGTGACAACGCTTTTGTATTTTTTCTCTGCTGCATGCATTTATGGGTGCTGCAGTTGCTACTTAATTACAGGTATAATTTTAGCGTTTATCACTCTAATAAACACAGAGAAAATGGGGCCCTTCACTCTATTCCGGGACGCACGGCAATTCACAATGCTGTTTTGGTGCCTACCTTAATGTATGGTAGTGAAAGTTGGGTGTGCCAGAAGAACCATGTCAGGCTTACCCTGAATGATAGGGTGAGAAATTATGTGATAAGAGAATGTGTTGTGATCTGCAAAATGTTCTGACTAGGATTAGGAAAGGAATGCTTCTAAGGTTTGGACACGTAGAAAGAATGAATGAGGAAAGAGTGACAAAACAAATTTATGCTGCAGAAACCGTTAACCGACGAGCGTTTATACGTAGGTAGGATGTGAAAGAAGCGAGAGTAGTGTGTCAGGATCGTGTCAAATATCGTTCGTAGTCACTGCCTACCCTCTTGGGTAACAGGCGTAACAGTTTAAGTACCTACATATATGTATAATAAAAGAGCAATGACATTGAATAAAACTACTTTAACGGATTTTACCGCGTTTAATTTAATTTGTTTTAAACTTCTGATGTTTCAAGCGCTTTGCGACGCCGCGATATCATATTTAACCACTATCAGCTTTCACAATTATTTATTTTAGTCCGATGTACGCAGGATGCGCTTAATGTCTGTAATGTCTTGCAGTGGTTTGCTTGGCTTTGGTTCTAATTTTATTAATTAAAGAATCAAAAAGGACATTTTTAAATTTCAATGGCCTCTCGATCATCACTGTTAGGAATCGATCATAGATATAGTATACATTAGATTGGCGATAGAGTGATTAGGGCGAGACCAAAACGAAATGTACCGGTGTGAGTAAAATGTGCATGTGTGCGAGACGAATAGTGCTGCGCCATGCATCTACTTCAAATTATCGATACAGTGCTGTGTCCGTGTCATAAAATGAACATTTTATGTTTGAGGGCATAAAATAAAACTACAAACAAAGTTTGTGATTTTATTTTCCACAAAAATAATTAATTTATTGTAAAATGTCGTAAGCTCTCCTTAGAGGGTACAATTTGCTTCATACTTCAATCTAATAATGAAATAAATTTCGATTATTAATTTAATACTTAAGTGTTTATGGTTTGATATTGCTGGCGAATCATACATATGTATGTCAAGTATGTTAATTTTTTTTTTGCAGGACACAAGGTATTCGTTTACTAATTTTCGAAACATATTTTCGTTTACAATTTTTCTTTTCATATGTTTTCGGAAAACTCGTTCAGAACGAATACCTATCTCATAAACGTCTTGAGAGGGATAAACAGAAATAAACAGCAGTGCTTACACCGCTGCGTTCCGGCTTGTTGTGTATCTAGAGAACCTGTATAATTATTAACTGTAAGGCATTTTAGCTTAGTCCTCAGGAGTGAAAACATATTTGTAGCTTTTTTTTTGTTTGAAGCTGACTGTGGTGACCATGTACTGCAGTAGCTTTTTACCATCAAGTGATACTGTAAGTTCCTTTGTTACTTTCGTTTTATTAAAAAATATACATCAAGGATGACGACATCAATTTGTACACATTTGAACATGCGTAAACGAAATAAAAATATGTACAGTAAAATATAACAAGGAACTACGCATGGGCATAAATAATGCGGGTGTTGAACCAGAACGCAGATTTACTAAGTGCTTGCTACATATAGTTGAATATTTTTTTGGGAACCCAGTCTTCTCTATTTATTATTTTTAACAATTTTTGTTTAACCTCTAATATTTTTTGGAAATCTGAAACATTATAAGAGTTTAAATTATCTCATTAAAGTATTTACTATAATGCCATTTGGCTACGAACCCCTAAAAATTAAAAAGAGAAAATTAAAAAAATTACGAAGGTAAAGAGGCTGCACCCAAAGATATGCCTTTGCCTGTTAGAAACATATTATCGATAAGATGATATTGATATTGTCAATCTCTACCAAAATTAGATCAGAAATAGCGGGAATTCACGTATTTGTTATTATTTTTAATATAATTTTTACACATTTAGAGCATTATCGTAATAAAATGCGATATTTTCCCCTATCCATTTGTGTATAAAACATTTGTACCAGTTCTAAAATATTGCATTTAGAGTGCTAAATATTTTAATTGTACTTACGTGTGAAATGTATAATTTTGTGGATTTTATTTTCTCGACGAACTGCATTCAGGTATTGCACACGTCAACATATTTAATCACACCTTTTAAACACTTATTAATACTTCAAAATCAAAGATATCGCGAAAATATGCGGGGTTTGTTTCGTTAACGATTGATGTCAGCCTGATATAGGCTTATAGCGTGTACGTGTATGGTCTAGCCATTCTATCTCGTTCTAACGTAAGCATATGCCATAGACTTAGAATATACTAAAGTATAGACCACCTGACAGCCCGAAAACGCGTGACCAATTTTGATTTGTCATTGTGTGCGTTAGCTAGTGATGTGTATTTTACTTAAAAGGACTATCGAAAATGATTGTTAAGGAAGGTAAAAGATTATAAAAATTGTTTAGTGCATGAAGTTGAATAACTTCAAAATTAACTGAATTTTACCATGATAGTTCATGTAACATGTTCCTGAGAATAAGCCCAACCTACCTGCCTTTTGTTGGATTTTAATTCAAATGTATAAAATCCCAGGTGACTTTACCGAAAAACCTAAAAACTCCCCAATAATCAGATCAGAATGTTGTATTTTCGAGCTATGATCTTTGGAAAAATATTTACTGCCGTAGGCAGTTTCACCGAATTTATTTTTAACATATTGTTAATATAAATAGGTAGATACTTAACTAAGTCATACCTATTTATATTTTATAAAATGTTTTGATGGGGAAACAAAAAGAGGGACACGGAGTACATAATGGCTGCTTTATTTTTCATATAAGTATTACTTGTGATAATTATAAACATTTAATAATTAATAATTAAATAGATTATAGAAGTTTATTTTAACATTCGACTTAAGTATGAATGTAAACTTAATAATTTAAGGAAGGAAACTTGTAGGAATCAGTTAAATAAGATTGCTCTGTTTAAAGGCCAATATGTTTATGAGGCTGCATCATGCTTCATGTTTATATTCTTTCATCTGTCCCTGAAAAGTATAAAGTAATAATAAACTTATTATCATTTTAGCAGCATGAATTTTAAAAACATAATGATCTTAACACAGTAAAGTGCACTAAGTGTCTGAGGATACAGATGCACTCTCTATTCTCTCAATCTCGGTATGTTAAGAAAATGGTCACTCATTCATGGACTGACCGCGGCAAGTGCAACTTAATTTCGCAGATCTATTGATCTGCGCAGCTATTACTTAACCACGAGTTCCTCTTCTCTACGACTAACGCTGTAGGGGATGAACCACGCTATTTAAGCCCTCGCGACAATGTCGTCGGCCATCAAGCATGAATCGGGCATTGACCGTTGTGAGTATCAAATACTATGGAATTTATACTATCACGTCTAATATCTATACCTAACTACGCTAAAAGTTTTATCGTTATGATTTGGGAATATAATCCGAAGTTCCGAAGCTCCGCTCAACCCCTTAGGGAAAATAGCATGATGCTATGAATATTGTACTAGTGTGACCGTGAGGTTGTGCGGTTGGTTAAGCAAGATTATACATTTATTTTGGTTGATAAATAGATACTTAGTTGGGTTCATAATGGCTTAAAGAGGATAATCTCAAGATTTTTTGTCTTTAATGTACTACAGTTTTATAATGTATGAAAATCAGTCTTTATATTTATCTAAAGTTTGAAAGTTATATCTTTGAAGTCTTATTATAACAATATTTTACTTACTGGTACAAATATGTAGAAATGACTCCTTTTAATAAAATTGTTTTTATTCTACTTTTCTTTTATACTTCTCAAGAAAATGTTTGCTGCAAATTGTTGAGTTCTTCTTTACATTCCAACCAACCCTTCAATGACCTTAACCACTTTTTCTAATTATAGAATCGGAGGAATCTGTTTGAAAAACGGCAAAATAAAATTACGTTTTAGAACGCAAACCGAGTTTATTTTCTTGTGTGTAGAAGTTTATCGATTCATTATAAACATTCAAGATAAATATCGACATTAATTTTAATATAGTTGAGTCAATCCCTAGCGTACATGTAAAATATTTTTATATGTATTTACCAAATTCATGCAAATTATCAACAACGTGACTTTTTCTTTGCAAAATATCAAAATTAACAAAATAATTGAATATATTCTATATTTTAAACAGTATGTAACATAAATTTTAAAAAATAAACGCGTCATAACGTTGACGACGTGAAAAATTACCTGTGATATGTGAAATTATCAGGATTATTTCTATTATTAACAGCACACTCACTCACGGAACAATTAACCATTTTGGAAAAAAGTTACTTACTAAAAATAACCACTATTATACTTTAAAAATTACAAAATATCTCGGAGCTATTTCTTGTGCGTGAATTGTGCCGACCTGTCATTCAAAATCAGTTTAGAGTCATGAGATTGGTATCCTTTTCTATCTTGCATTTTGCCATGAATTTCTTTCTCCCTTACACTATGTTGGTCTATACGCTAGTATATCCTAAGTCTATGGCATATGCTATGCCTTTCTCTTTACATTGCCAATCTAACGTAAGTATATAAATCTATGGAATGATGATCTTTCGCGAGGTTTTGTGTATATCAAATCTGATGTAATGGCAGTAGCCATCTGGGATATGGTTACAGACTGCACTTTCCGGGCGTTTTCCCGTCAGCTAGATGTTTTTAGCGTTTTTTGACTTACATAAGAGATACCTAAAATATCTAAAATATTTTTGTTTATTGTGTAGTATTCACATATAAAAATTATACTAGGCGGTAGGAAAGGACTCATTTTATCGGTTTCTAGTGGTCCCTCTGGCTAGATGCCCCCTTGACTATTTCTGTCAAAGTAGCAGTGCCTATACTACTGTGTTCTGGTCTGAAGAATACAGGGAGCTAGTATGTTACAGGTTGTCAGGCATTTTATCTTAGTTCTCAGAGGTAACAACGCATCTGTAGCCTTCTTTGTTAGAAATGGGCTGTGGTGTACACAGGCTCCCCAGCAGGTTCCCGTGTTTTGCCGGGGGCTTAGTAGCCGTGGCTTGGTCACCCGCAGTGAACAAAGACAGCTGGCCCGTGGTGTGGGGCCGGCCAGTGACTCCTCCGAGTGGGCAGAGCCCTTCGGATATGTGTCGGTGGGCTGCGGCGAGAGGGGCCCTATCCTCCGCGACTCTGACAGGACCGCACCGTTGATGCGGTGGGGGTGGGGCCGCGGGGAAGAAGGATGTCATTGCGAGGCACCGCTCTCCCTACCTAGCGGCCGAAACTTAGTAGGGCGGGCCAAAGACCAGATCCTGCTGTGGTCAAGAAATCAGGTGCTACGGGTGCTCGATTTTCCTGGCCCGTGGCCTTTGCGTATTGGACTGGGGGTTACGCATCTGGAGTTGGAGGCCGTGGAGGCATGCCTTGTGTTCCTGATGCGCCTTGCCTGAGAAGGAGAATGGAGAGGAGAAGTCCTCCGTCGAGGAGGGCTGCCTGGTGAGGCCGCGGATATGTGCGAAAACGTTCCCGTGGCCCTGCCAATATGCGACGAAGCTGTAACACCATGGGGTTTTAGTCGGTGCAGTCTGACATAACCCGTCCTTGCCCCGCGAGGCCTTATGCGTAGGCATTTCCCCATGTAAACACAACAAAAACGGTTGCAACGTCCACTTAACATGACTTGGACTGTAAGTTCATTTCCCATTCGTTTTATGAAAAAATAGAGAGCAAGTACAATTACAGGTCATGCGGCATTTCATCTAGTCCATAGAGTGACAACGCTTCTGTTTCCATTCGTTTGTCACATTAATTTAAAAAGTCTTATGTAAAACTTCGGTAACGAAATAATTTTACGAATATTTTCCGTTTTTCTACTTTCATAAACTGTACTAGTTGCGCTTCGAAGGAATGTTATTAGCACTGTAAAATGCAGCTGTTGCGTAAAAAGTTTTGCGCATTGCAATATGGAAAAACAGTTGATGTGGTCAGGAGTCCGATGCGAGATGTTGTTTCATTTGGATGCAAGTCAGTGTTAGAATTTTGAGCATATCTCTTAAATTGTATAGATAATAACTGCAGTTCTGTTTAGTAAAGTTAAAGCAAATTTACAGTCTATATGCCATGAGGCTACCCTGGGCATAGGCTTTCACTCATTTCTGAGAGGGTCAAAACGTCAGATAGTAAATACGTTTCATTTAATTTTGATGAAAGAAATGTAATTTACTGACTTTTAAAATATGTTAATTACGTGTTTTAAATTTAGTGCTCTATTATTTTAACAGGTAGTGTCACCTACAGAAAAAAATAATGTAATCGATATAGGCTGTATGGTACATTTGTCCTTTGTCTTTCTAGGGCTAAAAAATATGAAAGCGTCTTTAAATTTTAATAGCAATAAAACTTGTAAATAATTTTATTAACAAACTGCGCGTACTAGATTATTGATATGAAATAGGGAACCAGTTGATGTAATTCTAAAGCTAATAAAAACCCGGTCTTAATACGTCAATTTTTCGGGAGTTATCGACCATACAAAATCAACATCGGACGTCCACGTAAAATTTTTTAAACCGTTTTTTCAAAGTAGCAATATTAAATGATTTTAGAGAATATAAAATGGATTAATTCAGTGTTTTCTTAATATACGGCTACTCATATTATTGTATAAGTGCAATATGGTTATGATAGAAGCATTTTAAGAACACAAAATTGCTTGACCTTGACGTGTCGAGAGTAATTCACTACCTAATAACGCTTCGCGTTATGAGACGTGCAATATGTTCTTTCTTTCTTATCCATATAATGTTTAATACTAACAGGCGATTGTTTCTAAATTATAAACTTCTTTTTCCAGCCGACGAGATAAGGAGACTATTTACAGATAAGCCACTTTTGACCCTAATGGCAGCCTCCATAATCGTTACAATTCACGATATTGTTACAAACCCTTTACAAGTTTGCGAACGTGGAATTCAAAAGACTCAAAGGAGAATCGTACTAAATTTTAATACACTATTCAGAGTTGGAACTGTGAAACTTAGAAGTAAATTGTGAATATTCTTTAAATCTCATCTCTGATTCATCCTTTGTTATATCTAGACATTTCATCGGTGTCCCTATCGATATTTATCTTTTTTTTTATACATATATATAAGAAGTCTGTCTGTAATATGGGATATGTATATAAACGGAGTTGAGTCTGTGGATACTACCGTTTTCTAGGATTTACTTTTGACGCAAAGCTTCAATGGGGCCACCATATATCTAAATTAGCAAGCAGACTTAGTTCTGCAGCATATGTTGTAAGAAAGACAAAGTCTACCTATGTTGAAACAGCTAGATTAGATTATTTTAATTACTTTCATAGTACAATGTCTTATGGCATTTTACTAAGGGTAACAACTGACATTAACCATACTTGTTTTGCAAAAGAGGGTTGTACGAGCCATTTATAACTAAAATTGTAAAGAGTCCCTCAGTGAAAAATTTAAAGAAATAAACATATTCAATTTGTCATCGCAATATATTCTAAAAAAAATAATGTATGCACATAAAAACATGAATAGCTTTGATAGAATAGAAAATTTTTTATTTTATATCGCTAGGATCCGCCCCAGCTTCGCACAGGTGATTTCTGGATTTCAACAACAGCGGCACCTACCGGGTCCATTTGTGAATCGTTTAAATCATACAGGGACCCACTCAAATTCAAACACACACAAAAAATTTCGTCAAAATCGGTCCAGCCATTTTTGAGTTTTTGCGAGACTAACGGAGAGCAATTGATTTTTATATATAGAGATAGATTACATGTATATAATTCTTATTGAAAGTCATTTTTTGATTTTACCGCTGGTTCGGAAAAACCTCTCTCCTGAGAAGACAGACCTTCAGACCTTCCCTGTTGGACCTTCTGCTGACCTCTCATCCGGACGGATATCAGGTTTCCGTCGACGCTTCTTTAGGCTCGTCGGACCATTATCTTGTCCGGAGTGTGGTTCCACTCACACTAACGTTGCGGTTGCATTCTGCAGGCTACCGCTGTGTTTGGCCCTATAGGTCGGCCGATTGGGATATAATGCGGTATTTTTTGGGGGCCGGTTTGCTTCTCGCCGGAAGATCCCAGCGTTGTTGCTGATTCTGTTGCTGATGTGGTACTTCAGGGTATGGAAATTTTTATTCCATCCTCTGTAATGCCCATCGGGGGCAGATCCCAGCCATGGGTCGGTCGCTCCTGTAAAGTAGCATCACGCTATAAGCAGGAGTGCTACCGGGTCTGGGCTGACGCATCAACGTCTCGGGATGTAAACACCAGCGCTCTTAAAAAGAAGTATAATTCCGCTTACAGGTCCTTCAAAAGAGTCATTGCCTTGGGGTCAGGTCAGGTCAGGACAGATAGCAAGAAACCCAGCGGGACTTTTTTTCAGGATAGATAGGTTCATAGTAGGTTGTGCAAACTATTGACAAAACTTATTTAAGGAACAGCTCGAAAGCGACCGCCTCGTTCCCAAGGGTCATTATCAACCAAGTATTCGTTTTAATATAGGTCTACCTATAAATTGATAATCTACAGTACTGGCCATTTCAAATAAAATAATTTTTGTTTAATAAGTATTCTAATTTCAAATTAATTTTATTTTAAAAACATGGAATTTTTGTTTCATAATTAGTCATTTGTTTATTGATTAGCGTTAGGTTTTCGTCGCATTTGAATCTTTTCGTCATCATGGATACGTTAAAATTCGAGTAATTATGGAATATGAGTACCGCAAACGAACGCGTACTGTATTCGCTCCGTAAACGTCGTTGATATTGCGTGTCGCTTGTGCCGCGTTGCTGCCAGACGGTTATTGGTTTGCCCGCTTCCGTTCTGGAAATTTCGACCTGAAAAATGAACCCCGTGTTAGTCTGAAAACTTTGGTCGACAGACGCAGCAGCTTTCGACGTTAGCATTAAAACAATATTGGTTCATTTGCGTTAAATTGGCAAGGTAAAAAGCTTGCAAAATTTTTTTTTTCAAAACTACCTACTATGTCTACCAAGTGCGACAACTGTAATAAATCTATTACAAAAGTTCCCCAGGAGTGGAATGCAACAAATGTGAGCGTTTAGTACATATCAGCACAAAATGCACTGGATTAACAAACAAGCAGCTCAATGCTCTTAAAGCAGCATCTCCTGGATTGGGATGGACATGCCTGGAATGTGTGCAGGAGTCATCGAAGCGTAAATCATCAATATTTGTACCAGAGGACGATGATGAAGAGGATGCTGAAAATCTAGCTCAACTCGACTCTGCGAAACTACTAAAGGACATCTCAAGGGAAGTAGAAAAAACCATAAGAAATGAAATGAGGCAAGTAAACGACTCCCTACAGTTTCACAGTGCCAAACTTGATGAAGTAATGGGATGTATCGAAACATTCAAACAAACAATCAAAAATTTGGAAAAAAAGAACATTGAACTAAGTAACAAAAATAACAACTTGAAACCAGGGTGGGCGTCTTAGAACAACAAATTCAAGCGCTGGAACAAGAAAAACTCTCAAAGCAGATAGAAGTTGCAAATGTACCCTGGCATAAAAATGAGAATGTGGAAAACCTAGTCGAAAATTTAGCTATGAAGTTAAACTTACCCAAAACCGGTATCAAGAAATCACTTAGGCTGCGAGGAGAGAGCAAAATGGTAGCTTACTAGTGGAACTTAAGAGGAGTACAGGAAAAGTGGCTGGCAGCAGCAAGATCAACAGCAGTGACCGTTGCAGATATCCATCCACAAGAACAAAACAATAATGCCATCGTGTATATCAGGGAAACTATGACTCGACTAAATAAACAAATACTATGGCTAGCGAAACAGGAATTAAAAACGAAGCTTAACTACAAATACGTCTGGTTTAAAAAAGGGTCCGTTAATGCACGTAAGGATGATATAAGTAAAATACACTATCTAAGAACTCTAAATGATGTGCACATATTAGCCAAACAGAGTTAGTAGTTATAACAAGGTATATATTATTTTTTATTATTGATTTTAGAGGTACTTTTATATATATATATTATTATTTTTTTTTTGAATGGAAACATTAAGTGATGAAATATTTGAATGCTTAGATTGTACAAATGTAAACAATTTTCTTAAATTTCTACCCAAAATCATGATATTACCTTGTTATGCATGCATATCAACATACGGTCTATGATAAAAACTTTGCCTGTTTAGAGCAAACTATTATAACTCCAACCAGTGCATAGATGTCATTGTGGTAACTGAGGCTAATATTATGAGTCTATCAGTTGTCTTTATCAAATTACAGGATACCAAATGTTAACTAGTCATGAAAAGCCCGAAGGGGTGGTGGTATTGTAATTTATGTAAATAATAAACATAATTTTAGCACTAAAACATCAAAACAGAACACTTTGAGAGTATGATATGCACTATCATTTCCAACTCGGGCTATTCTGCGGACCTATGTGTACTGTCCTCCCTAAAACAGTAAACACTTATTTTTATTGAGCTTGAAAACACTTTACAAAAATACTGTTGTAATAAAGAGTTAGCGCATATAAATATTGACCTGAATGATAGTCCTGTAAAACATAAATATATTAACTTAATGTACAGCTTAGGTCTTGTACGTGATTACTGCAAACACACGAATAGAAATATCGGGTGGTGTTGTAAATCGTGCATAGATCATATTAACGCGAGATCCCATACACAAGACCCTTTCACAGCTGCTATCGGTACGACACTGGCGGACCACCGCGCGATAGTGTTTGCCTGTTGGGTCTCGTATACAGGGCGTTTCTAAAATCAAGACTTGTATTAATAACAATGCCTTAATAAAATCATTAAGTGAAATTGAATGGCAAAAAACGAATGCCATGACATGTCCGATACAAATTTATAATTTTATAAATGATAACTTTAAACAATGTTATAAAACCAGCGCATATAAATCAAAAATTAAAATAAAAGCTAAGCGAATAAATAATGAATGGTTGAATAAAAAAACTTTAAAAGCATGTGCATACAGAGATAAATTATTTAATAAATGGATTAAGGACAGCCAAAATAAGATCTAAAACAAACCTACAACAAAGCAAGAAACTATGCAAACTCATTAATTCAAAAAGCAAAAATGAATGGCTAAAATTAGAAATAAATAATAATAAAAATAATCCACGATATCTTTGGCAAATATTAAATAGACTAACCGGCAGAATAAAACAGTCGATTGATAATTTATTACTGAAAGCCTTCAGCAATGGCAGGAATACAGCTAAAAACATCGCATACACATTTGCTACGACTTTTGATGAAAATTTGCAACAAATTATACCAAAATGTATAACACCTATACTGGATAAGTCAATCTATTGTGAAAACGCCAATGTATCTATGAGGTATATACCTGCAGACACGACTGCAGTGGAAAAATCATTAAGTCTCTAAACCATAATAAAGCTCCTGGTATTGATGGTATATGAGCCATAGATATTAAAAAATATGCTCAGTGGTCAAATTAGCTATTACAAATCTTATAAATGCAAGTATTAGGAACGGCAAGTATCCTCAATTACTAAAACGGGCATTGTTAGACCTATACATAAAAGTAATAAGTCTGACTACAATAACTATATGGGCCGATCACTATATTACCTACCATTAACAAAATAGCTGAGAAATATGTTAGTAGACAGATCTATAACTTCTATGATAAAAATAATATACTGACTAATAAACAGTTTGGCTTTAAACCTCATAAAAACACCACTCAGCTTTTAACGGCGTTCACAAATAGCATCTATAAGCATCTAGATGAGAAAAAACACATATTGGTAGTGTTTATAGACTACAGTAAGGTTTCGATACACTTCGTCATGAGCAACTACTAGATAGTCTGAACGATAACGGTATCAGAGGACCACTGCTGTCGTGGTGTAAAGATTACCTCACCGATAGAAAACATGTGGTTAAAGTGGGTGATTCAATGAGCAACATAGTAAATGTATCTGTAGGCACTGCACAAGGGTCCGTAATAGGACCTTTACACTACATTACCTATGTAAATAGTCTGGCTAATATTATCAGGCGATGTGACATTTACCAGTATGCTGATGATACTTGCTTGGTTGCCGCTGGGAGCAATATAAACGACACTCTTAACCTCCTACAAGACGATTTTAATATGCTTATGAAGTGGTCACATGATAAAGGATTAGTCTTAAACGCTGCGAAGACTAAGTTATTGTACATTAGCTCTAGTCAAAATAGGAGTAAGGTTATACCTAGGCTCATTGCGCATGACCACCAATGCCTTCACAGACGACAGGTCCAAATGAAATGTAACTGCGAATCCATAGACCTGGTAGAATCACAGACCTACTTAGGACTCGTGATAGATAGTCACCTAAACTGGAAAGAGCATATTGAGCATGTATGTGATAAACTTCGTGGTATGCTTGCAAAGTTTTCTATAATTAAATATAAAATTCCGTATAAAATACTTATACAGCTATATAAATCAATTGTAGAGTCAAAGTAGCATATGGTTTGTCTAGCTATGGTAGAACGTGCAGATCACATCTAGAACGTATTTATCTACTACAATCACGTATTTTAAAACCATAGTCCCGGATAGTATTAAAACCGGTATAAAGAATCAGATTACACAACCTTTTAGTCATTAAAATTATACCTATACACGAAAAGGTAAGTTTACCTTCATAGAAGAATTTTCCATGAACATCTAAAAATTCCACATACATGAATACTCTAAAACTCGCAACTCAGGAAAACCTAAATTAGCCTTACCTAAATACAATAATTTATATGGTAAACGTACCATAGAATATATGATTCCTAACCTAATTAACCAGCTACCAGTATCATTAAAATCAGAATTAAACCAAAAAATATTAAATTAAAATTAAAAATTACTTTATGGAATGCACTACTAATAATTTAAATTATACATAATATGTTTTAATAATAAATACTGCGATAACGCCCAAAACAAGCGCCCTGTATAAAATATAGGATCCATGCGCGGTGGATTGTGTTGTGTAATAGAAGGTCACGCAATTAACAAATAAATAGTGTATTTCTTTTCTTACTACACCTCATATTTGTTATTGTCGGTGATATCGGTACACGGTAAAGTTTCTGTAAACTTATGATTGTACCGTAATGTAATGTTTAATTAATGAATGTAATGATATATTAAATAAAAAATAAATAAAAAAAAAATGGTGCCCCACAAACTTAATGATCGCCAGTGCGAAGTAAGTGTCGAGACGTGCTTGCACTGGTCAACAGGCACAAAACGAAGGAATTTTGAACCGCATTGTTACCTGCGACGAAAAATAGATTCTGTTTGACAATCGAAAGTGCTCAGCAAGTTGATTGGATCCTGGTTCAGCACCTAAACAATGCCCTAAATGAAAACTTACCCTAGAAACGTGATGGTCACTGTTTGGCTGTCTAGCGCCCATGTGATTCATCACAGCTTCTACGAAACGGATTATCCGCAATACTGCAGATGTGCTGTAAAGAACTGAACACAATGATATATAAGTATATATAGGTAAAGTTGGAAAAATTTACTTTGCCAATATCCGCTCAATAAAATAAAATGATGTGTCTTACCTAGTTTGAAGAGCACCTCCTGCCCTCCTCAATTGCGTGCACTATCCCCGTCACCACTAATCCCAGCACCACTACTCCCACCATCACTAAACTAGAAAGACACACCACCGACGACAATACAATTGTATAATATATAGAGTTTCAGTTTAAGCTCGAGACTATCTCTGAATACCGCGCTAAGTCCTTATAAGTGTAACGCTATATAAATTCTCCTTTCAAATGGATGTTTGTAATAAAAGCCTGACGTGATACGTGTAGTTTTTCATTTTTTGCGTACAAACAGAAAGCTCCTATACTCAAAAGAGTCGTAGATTATATATACGCATATGAAATGTTCTCTGTTAATCTTCATATACATATAAATAAATTGAATCGTCTGTCTGTAATATCGAAATAACTGCTTCCTTAAGAAGCTTAAGAACAGTACGTGGTAGAGCCATGCTGCAGGTATATTATTATAGTTGTAGCACGAATGGGTCGGCTCGACCGGGGAAGGACCACGCTCTCACAGAATACCAGTTTAAAATAGCAGCGTATCGCTGCTGTGTTCCGTATGATGAGTGAAGAAAACCAGCGACCCTTTTTCCTGGAAACGAGGCATTCCATCTTAGTCCTCTGGGGTGACAACGCATCTCCATTTTGATTTTAACCGAGGATAAATGTATCAGCATCAGCATCATCATCAATAGCATCCATTTACCATCAATTGACTGTGTGCTCGTTTGTCACCCTTATTCTATGAAAATTTTGGCCTTAATCGTGAAGCTTGGCAGGTGGATTTATGACCGCAGTGCTAGTCATCTAGCACTTTTGATGCTGCTGCCGTCGCCGGTATGAGTACTTATTTTACGTTTGACAGTTAGTTTTATATTACAGAATTATTATGGCATACGGATACGGTGGTCTTATCAACTGTTTTGAGAGATATAAGATTATAAGATTGTTGAAAGTAGGCAATGTAAAGAAAATATTAACTAGGTATGAGCTATGAGTTTAAGAAATTTCCTCTAAGACAGTGGCATGGATAAACGCCGCCCGAGATTGCTCGGGCAAAAAATGCCAGTCTTACCGTTCTCTATCTTCTTTTCCAAATAGGTACCTTACAAAATATAAAATCGATAAAAGTAGTCTTTATACATAATATATAGGTAATTAAAAAAAGATGAAACAATAGCTAATAATAACCCTTGTCAAGTGCGTGTGTGCCTCTATTTTCAGAACTTGCAATGCTTCAGTGTTTGTAATATTTTCACCAAAAATATTCAGTAACAGCAAATTTTCAGATTTTTTGAAATTTATTTCCAAACATAATTGGGAGCTGACTTTTATTAACAAAATGTTTCCCGCTAAAATCTGACGCCCGGAGCCATGCCCCTCACTTGCACGCCATTGCTCTTAGAACTAGTCAACGGTATTACAAAAGTAGGTATAGTTGCCTATATTTTTTTTCCAATGTAATATTGTATTTTGCTTCAATATACTTTATACAGTAGAACTAAAATAAAGTATGCCGAAATACTGTTTACACAACTGAAGACTTTCCTCACAAATGAGCACGAAGTCCACCCTATTAGTGCATTCTTTAGCCCATAACTACATAAATCTATCATCGAATAAGAATCAAATTGCGTCTACACTTTTCCATATTCTCTGGTAACAGGAATGCACTGTTACCAGAAATTATGGACTTCTGTTCTACACTCACCAATCGAAACGCGTGACGAGGTGCTCTAGCCATACGAGGAAGGTCAAAGTCGCTCAGTGAGCTATGGAAGAGCTACGCTTCCAAGCATCATGCCTGATTCCACGCTGAGCCGACCTCCGTGCAGCTATAATATGTTGCAACATGGCTTAACTTCACGTATTATAATGTTTGTATGGGATTGATTTACTACCTGTGAGTCAATTTTGTCAAATTTCAGGCACATGGCTGAAGTTTTAAGAGCAATCGGCAGCCTTGCAGGCAGCGGCATAGTCATTTGAGACGAGGACAAACCATTTGATACATGACATGACACAGTTGATTCCAGCGTAAAATAGCAGCAATGCTGCTGTATTGCTAAGGTGAGTGTAGAGAACTGAAGACCCTTTACTGGAAATTTTGATTGCTTACCGAGGATAGATCTATCTATCCTCGGTCCATAGACATCTAAATGTCTATGGGCAACAGCATCACTTACCATCAGGTGGACTGTGTTTGTTTGTCACACTTATTGTATAAAAATGAAATTCAGAGTGGAACGACAAACGAGCTAACGAATGTAAAAATGGGACGTGTTTCTTTAGCTTAATGAATGTCTGATTAAATTTACACGCGCTAATATTGTAAAGTTATGAAATGAAATCGCGGCTGCGCGTATTTCTTTTATAGAAAGTTCATAATATATTGCATAGTGCACACCTCTTACGCAAAGTGAGAGAGGTTGAGATTTATTGCCGACTAGACAAGGTCACGCTTTTTTATAGAATAAGGGTGACAAACGAGCACACAACAACACAGTCCACCTGATGGTAAGTGGATGCTGTGGGCCATAGACATCTACATGACATTTGATGACTAAGATGGAATGCCTCGTTTCAATAAAGGGTTTCCGGTTCTTTACACTCATCAACATAACACACGAAACACAGCAGCTTTAAGCTGCTATTTTACGCTGGTATTCTGTGAGAGCGTAGTCCTTCCCCTGTCGAGCCGACCCATTCGTGCTACAACTATACCAGTAATATAGCTGCAGCATGGTTCTACCACGTAAATATAGCTGCAGCATGGCTCTACCACGTAACAAATCTTTCCGTACTTTGTTCTGGGTGGACGTGTTACTAAATAGTTTGCATTGCGTAATTTTATTTTTCGTATTTTTGTTTCTTTAACATAGTTTTTACTTGTAACTCGTAAAAATTTTATCGTTATAAATTATAACTGGCCAGTCTGTCATTATAACCCAAACAAAACAACATTTTTTCGCAATACTTTCTGCGTGGCCTGTCATCAACACTTTACAGACATAGTTTTTGGTAAAAAAAAAAAAACAATCGATCCTGGATGTCCTTGACGACAGGAAATTAAACGTCAAAAAATTAAACTTTCTGTAAAAAGTAAAAGCCTACTTCAAGGAACTAAAAATAATAAAATTATTACCACACAACTGCTTCTGAAGCCAGGGCTTCTGAAGCTATTATGTGAAAAAAAATTATTTTCTTTTTAGTTGTTTGAAGTTTAAGGTTTGAGAACACCTTTTGAAAAGTTTGTCACTCATCCTTTACCAGTCTAGCCGAACCAATAGTACTGCAGCCATAGTATACGACTTTGCGGCCATATAGCTCAAAGATCCGACAACCGAAAGCGAACCGAAAGGTGCTCGGTAGCGCACCCACCGGTAAGCGAAGTGTATGGCTCCCCACTAGATGAAGTGACGACCCGTAAGACAAGCAGGATATCAATGGATGTGGGTGGTCCAGGACCGTGTTTTTGGCATTCTGGAGGAAGCCTAAGTTCAGTGGTTGTGAAAACCTGTAACAATAATTATGTGTACGACTTCAAATGTTATTTCATTTCTTGCCTGCTGAGATATAGGATTGTCGTGAAAACCAACATCAAAATTAACACACTTTTTTTTTATGGACACGTAGATGATTTTAAATCAACGAAGCACGTCTCTCAGGCGCCACATGAAGCTTTCAACTGCTCCGCAATGGATTCCATTCTATACACGGCTACACGGTATGAATTATCTTTATTCCGTTCAGTCGCTGCTCAAGCGTGAGTGCACTTTACGTGGGTTATAGAATTCTGATTCAAATGCGATCATCTCAATATACCTCCTTGAATATGAATATTGTCGATGGATTTTTATAGGTACGGAGCGAGTATAATTATACCATAATATGTTAGAAAATACAGTTTATTTGAGTTTTGGACGAAAATATTGAAAAGAAATTCCAATAGTGAAATTTTTTCAAATTGTTCTTGCTGCAAATACTGCAAATGATAAATTATAAAAATGCTATTTTAGTGTGTAGAGCACTTTACCAATTTGTATTGTTTGAGTGGCAGTTCTCCACCATCATCTGCAATTTCAACAACAACGGTCTTTAGTAACTGTGGCACCAGATGGCAAGAACTTTAGGTAATAACACCAACAATAAAAAACAAATCAAAACAAATCGTCTAGCTAATTTTTAGTTTCGGACACAGTTTGACTCAGGGTCTGAATCTAACCACAGTGATGAATGCTTGATTGTTGTATGGGATCCACTTATTATCATGAGTAACAATTCGACTTAAAATTAAACTCCTTTCTATGCCGATTAATTTCCTCACAAATATTTTATCACAATATATTGTGAAAATAACAAAATGCTACAATGTTATAACAATGCTAAACAAGGAATGATAAATAGCAAATTGCAATGAGATAGCAAATTATAACTTTAGTTTAATTATGGTCTGCGAGGCGTGCGTAGTATGGTACGAGGATAATGCCATCACGATTGTATCCGAATATACGAGAAGTTTACAAAATGTTATACGATGATATATACAATATATTAGAAAACTTTTAGTGGCATGGAAGCGTAAATAACATTTAAAAGTTGAAGCATGTGTAAAATGATAACGTGTCATAACATTGCAAAACTGCTTATGTGAGTAGGGTTGCCATCTCCTAAAATGAAAAAGCCGGACTCGCTCCAAAACGGACTTTTGGCCCTAAAAGCCGGACAGTAATTTAGAAAGCCAAAAATAGCCAAACAAGCGTGGCGGGGCGGGACGGGGCCCCACTCCGCGTCGCGCGCCCGCTCTTCGCCGCCCGCGCCGTAGCCATGTTTAATATAGTATTGGCTGGTAATAATGTATATGGATAGATAAATTCGGCATTGCTTCGCTCATTCTGCAAGCGATGCGTGCAACGCGTAATACTAACAAAAAGCCGGACAGGCCGGACACATAAAATTTGGCCGGACACAACGAAAAAAACAAACATGTCCGGCTAAAGCCGGACAGATGGCAACCCTATGTGAGGGCGTTATTATACTCCAGGAATATATTTTTTAAAGTTAATGAATTATTATTAACTACAAGTCAATTCTTACAGGAATTTTTAATTTATAATTTTAAGCTGTTGTAGTAAGTCTGATATTTAAAATTTCTTTCAACATATCTCCAGGTTTTGAGGTCTACAGGTACAATTCTAAAGTTTTAAAGAAACATGTGTTTGTCCAATCCATGTACAGAAGGTTTGCCAATATTCTACAACGATTAACGATAACAGAAATCTATGAAATATATTAAATCGACGTACGTGATTTTGCGTTGATAATGTCAATCCGTTTTTGCGTGAGCCACTTTGCAGATATATTATGCAGCAATTTGCACAAATGTGTCGGCTCGACCGGGGTAGCAACTTAATGCTGGTATAGTATGGTGAGTGTAGAGAACCGGAGACCATTTTACTGAAACAAGATATTCCATCTTAGTCCTCAGGGCTGACAACGCATCTGCATGTTGATTCTTAATCGAGGACAGAGGGCCACAGCATTCACTTACAATAAGGGTATTAAAATAAATATATAATTAAATTTATAGTTAAATGATTACAGAAAATCAAATTGGTTAACCCGCTGATCAAGCGCGGACGCTGCCGGCAGGAAGTTGGGAACATAAAAAACATCTGCGCATCGAATAGCTTCTGTCTCGCATGCGTCTCGCATAGTTCGTGAAGAAATGATCAAAGCGCAGTTAAAATAATTTTATTCCATGCTTAATTTTATCATAAATATTTACTCGATTAATAAAAAAAACGATTAGGTATGTAGTGTAGTTTTAAACAAAATGTCTAGTTAACAATCAGCTACAAAATAGGAAGTTAATCATGTAGTGGCAGTGTAAGAATATCCACTGCTCTGTATCGTCCCGTGGGTGTCGTAAGAGGAAACAAAGGGAAACTGAAACAGGAGATGGGCAGCAGCACCTTCCTGATAACACTCAAAGCTATAAAAACTGCGGCTGCCAACCCGCCTGCTAAGCGTGGCAACTTTGGCGAAATGAGCCCACATATTCAGAGATTTAGAGTTTCGACAGCCCTAGGCTAAGTTATAAATATGCGCCCCCCACCAGCCTGTTCTGACTGTGCCTGCCTAGCCTACGATTATATTTACTAGATTTTTATATTTTACAAACTTTCCACCGCGCGGTTTCGCCCACATTAAATGAAATTTTCCTGATAGTAAGTGTCGACCATTTTCCATGAACAACTGCAACACTAGGGAAATTGCAGGAGTAAGCTCGTTTCTTAATGGTCTCTAAGTCGTATCTGTCCGGAAAAATCTCCGGTGGTAGATGATTCCACAAAGAAGTCTTGCGAGGAAGAAACCTCCTAGTAAATCGCACAGTCATGGTGGACCGCAAGCATCCAAATGGTGTGGATGGTACCGTGAGTTTTGTCCCAATGTACGTTGGTAGAATTTGGCGGCTGGAATTTATCCAAAATTTGCCTAAGTACTCCCCGTGAAAAACACAATGGGATACAACATCTCTTCGCAATAGCAATTCGATATAGCATGGGGGGTGAGAGAAGATACGACGAAGGGGTTCTTTTTAGTGGTAAACGCGCAAACCTGTACCTTCTGCACTTTAAACTGGACTAGATTCGCTCCCAATCCGAGATTTTTTTCACTAAAGACTGGACTTCAGACGCAAGTTTGTTCCGATACTCGATGACGTGTTCCCGAGAAATATTAGCACGCCGGTGTAATCGGTGTAATCAATGATGATCCAATTGCACAATTTCTCGGGAAGCCCATAGGAAGTAAGCTCCTAAAGAAGGGCTTTGTGAAGGCCTTCGCTATGTCAAAAGTAACGACGAAGGTTGCTGGACTCTACTGCTTCCGGTAAGTCAGGTAAATTAGAAGATTAGAACTGGAACCAGCTGCAAATTTGGTGGTCTTTAAGTTACCTTATGAGCTGGCAGTTTATAATGGATTCCATTACTTTGGAGAACAAGGAGGCGATGGTGATAAGCCTGTAGTTGGGACGAGTCTGAGCGGTCGCCTTTTTAGGAATCGGGTGCACTAAAGCTGTCTTCCATAAGTTCAGGATTACGCCTAGGGTGCGATCACACCGTGGGATGGTCGGCGGTGTGTTACCTCCCGTCATCGAGAGTCGAGTTGGACGCAAAAAGAGAACCTTAAAGATCGACTTTCTTCTTTGCGGATTGGGATTGATTCCCTAGGACAGCCTTGGCAAAACACCTTAATAAAGTTGGAGGTAAAGAAGAGACCAGTTTAAAATCTTTAAATCACGTTCAATCAGTCAACGAAAGACGAAATTTACCAAATAATTCAGTCTTATTAGTACAATCTATTTATTTGTTTTCTTCTAAAAATAAAGGAAGAGCAACGAGTAAAATACTTGCGGCACTTACTCTTTTATTTATTGAGAATGTTATAGGAAATTTTATTCTGTAAATAAGTGGTGCTTGCAAATGGCAAGCACAGCGCCCCCTCGAACCTTGCGCCCTAGGCTCCAGCCTAGTTAGCCTGTGGGTAAATCAAACCCTGCCTATGAGGCACTCTATGGGGAGGCCTATATTCAACAGTGGACTTTAGGCTGTAATAGATGGATGGAGGAAATTAAAATAGTGACGGAGTAATGCATAACGAATGCTCCCATATTTATTTTCAAATATACAAATAAAGCTACGGCAACAGTTGGGACAACATAAATTTATTATCCAGAAAAAAAAAACATATATACTTTGGTCTATTTTGTACGTTTTTATTTATTACAATCACCAGTTCGCAGCGGACTACAAATCACACACGTTCCGCAACACAAATTATTGTGACGCCATTTTGTAAATACTTTTCACATTCCACGCGAGCATCGCTTTTGGTAAAATATTTCAGTAGTAATTTCCCCTGAATTGTATGATTGTCCATTTTTATCGTTCCAATTATTTTCGTCAGGATTAATATGAAAAATATTTTAATTTTAATGAATTTATTTACAAAAATATTTTTGTTTTTTCATCAAATCGTCAACCGTTTCTCAGCTGACTCTCTTTGTCATAAATGCTTAACAGAATTGCGGACAAAGTTTTTTGCACCTTTGGCACTACGTTGTCGATCTAGGTACTTTAAATTTAAGATGAAGCATATAAAAATGTTTATTAATTTGGAAAATCAAGAAGTACCTAACCTAAACACCTCGACATAAAAATTCCAAGAATCATCGACTTTCGTTATTGTTTCGTAATCAATATTATTATTTCAATCAATCTATAAATACAAAATTGCGGTGTGCGGGTGTTCGTAATTCTTCTCCTCCTAAACAGTTTGACCTATTTTGATGAAATTTTTATGGTGTACTTATGGGGTCACCTGGATGGTTATTAACTATTTTATAAAACAATGATAGATACGATATTTTTTAATCGTGGTTATTTAATATATAAAAATTAAAATTTGTTTGTTCGTATTTTATGGGCTGCCATACCGTTCATCAGATTGCGCTAAAACTTTGTCAACTTATTGCTTACACTTGCACGAAGGTTATAGCTATAGTACAATTAACTTACAGGTTACAGGAGGTGGCGCGTATCGTACCGACAAATTTATTTGAAAGTTATATATCATTCAACTTAAATTAATGTATTATCAATCCTAATTGAACTTTACAACTCTTCCAAATTTAAAACAATATTTCCACAGTCATTTGTAATTGATAAAAATTTAATTACGCATCGCACCATCACTTGTCGAATGTTGACAGTAAAGTACAACCGACGCTTTCGTGTTCTTGTATATACTTACTATATTCTTTGCTTTCGTGATCGAATAGTCCGCTACGCTGCTTCAATGTGTGTTGTGTGTCTCTAAATATTTGTCATTTATCCTAAAAGTTCGGAATGTAAAATGAATGTATCCATTCAACGAGGAAACACAGCCAGCGTTCTTTGCTCTATATGTAGTAATATGAGTTTTTTTATAAATGTTATAAGCCAATGCCTGACTACTATCCCACCTGATGGTATGGTGATGCAGCCAAAGATGGTGAAGCGCACTGACTTAACATAAGCCTTTTTACTCTTGCCTTGAAGACGCTCAATTTGTAATCGTATGGAAAGACAGATGCTGGTAAATTATTACACGCCTATGCTATACTGTGCTAATGGTATTGCCAGGTGCCTGGTTTACCCACCTGCCACCAGCCCACTGTCTCGTCGTTATACCAATATGAAAATCTAAAAATCTATAGGAAATGATATCCTACAGATAGATTTTACCTAATATATAGTCGGTATATAGTCCTAATTTACCCGTTCCCGATGATTTTCTCGACGTTGTTTTTAGCCAGCGCCACGTTGCAGCTGTATTATAACTGCTTCGTTGGTCTAGTGGCCGTAAGCTTGTCTGATAATCATGAGGTCCCGGGTTCGGATCTCGGGTCTGACCTAAATCATTTATTGTTTCTTTCTGTCGAAAAATTCTTAATAGCAGTTTGGAGTCAGGAAGTTGGCGGTGTTTCACCCCGTGCCTCGTAAGTCCGTTGCAGTGCGCTTCACCATCTCGAAAGCACTTAAGTCCATTGGTAATACGCCTGATCTATCTCCGGTGGTGTCTGATTGCCGCCCGTCGGACTACGACTCTACTTGTCAAATATAATCACGTTGGGTTCCTTGCTTGTTCTTCCCAGGACAGAGGTTTTTTCAAGACAGGCGCAAAAACCAGCAGGACTTCTAAAAAATATTTTACAATATATAAATTTATAAAATGAGTATGAAAACATTTCAAAACAGCATTGTAGCGATTAGCGATCACCTCTTTCCCAGAGTTTGTTATTAATTATGTACTCTTTAGTAGTATAATAACCCTTACGAAACAATTTTTGCTTAGGTAACAAAATTTTCAAATTCAAATTGACTTATTCAAAAAAATTTAAACTATTTGATAGATAAGCCCTATATTTTTGGGACTTTGTTGTAAAAGCGTATACATTGCCCCATGAAGGAATTACTGACTCTAGAGTCGAGTAACTGGTATAAGTAACTTGTGCTTGTTCCTGGTATTTCCTTAAAATTTTCTATATGGCATTCCTTCGGACCTAGGTTATAAATTGCTCGTATGGAGTACAGCTGTATAAATAATATACACTTCAAATACAAAAAGGAAAACAGTAATCAAAAGTGACTCAGCGGAAGTTACGATATTTCGTTCTCTCGCCCTTATTTTTCTAACGAAAACAAATATGAACTACGACAAACACTAGGATCGTATATCCGTCACGCTTATCTGAAAAGGAAACAAGACTTAATTTTCTTCTCATATACCAACATGTTATAGAATAGAATAGCAAACACATTTATTCTGCACAGATAACAAAAATACAAGATATATACTTAACACAAAATATACATTAAACGTGGTTGAGCCACGCTGCAGCGGTTGGTTATGGTTGATGCACGAATGGGTCGTCTCGACCTGGGTGGGACCACGCTCCACCTCACAGAATGCCAGCGTAAAATAGCAACTTAATGCCGTTGTGTTTCGTATGGTGAGTGTAGGACCCATATTACTGGAACGAATTCTATTCTATTCTATTCTATTCTATCCACTCACCATCAGGTGGACTGTGTGCTCGTTTGTCACTCGTATATAACTACAGAACTAAAAAAAAAACTA
Organism: Parnassius orleans; assembly: GCA_029286625.1. NCBI lineage: Eukaryota > Metazoa > Arthropoda > Insecta > Lepidoptera > Papilionidae > Parnassius > Parnassius orleans. The sequence goes on along the minus strand of JAGSMP010002609.1, from coordinate 4,395 downwards.
AATCCTCAATAAAATGGAAGCAATGCAATCATATGCTTTATTATGTGTGCGGGTTTATAAATGGACTACACTCAGCATAATTTTTCAGTGCGCCCTTTTGTGAGCAACGTAAGGACGAATATGCAACAAAAAGTACAACTATTACTACACTGCATTTGTTTCACCTACCACACATATCTGAGATAATTTATGGGAAGGGCCTATGTTCAGCGGTGGACTTTTGATAGGCAGTGATGATGTGATCACACTTTTGATGTGATGATTTATAGCAATACGATTATACAACTAATACAAGCTGATCACAGAGTTTCCATTTCTTCTTCGAGCACTTGAATTATTTCGAGAATCGATTTGTTTTAAATTAAGTGCATTCTATTACAATGAGTACATCACATTAATTCCTTTCCGGCAATAGACGTTTACCATGATGTTGATTTTTACGAGTAATGGATTGGGGTCGGATATTAGCTGTCGAGAAAGAATCCATACAATATTTCTTCCCCGCAGGAAATTAAGATGACTTGTAATTTTATTCGTGTCGCGGTACGCTTATAAAACTTAAAGCTATAAGGGAATATGTTTTACAATAAATAATTATTACAGCCCTAGGTATTTGGTTGTTGTTTTCGACCAGGTATGGGTCTATTCAATAAAAAAAGTGTCATTTAAATCGGTTTACAATCAACAAAGATGGTACAACTTCCATCTTTGTCATTCTCTGCTTGAGTCTGTCTGTATCAGTACCAACCTCTGCTGTGTTCCGGTGTAAAGAGTATAGAGAGCCAGTATAACTTCAGTTTCAGTTTCAGTTATTTTTATTTTTTATAGACTAAGGATGAAAAACGAGCAATTAGTCCACCTGATGGTAAGTGGATGCTGTGGTCCACAGACATCTACATCTATCCTTGATTAAGAATCAAAATGCAGATGCCTTTTCGAGCCGACATGCTACAACCATAAAATATCTGCAGCGTAGCTCTACCACGTAAATTAAAGCCCTAGGTATTTTTTGTTGTTTGTGTGTTTTGTGGTTCTGTGGGGCAAGAGCATTGAAGTAAATAGAGTTCTCATTGCACAAAAAAAATGTATACGTGCTATATGCGGTAAAGGTCCATTTGATACACGCAAGCCCCTATTCATTACGCTGGGTATATTAACAGTCCCTGGCATGTACATATTATAAATATATAAATTTGTCACACAACAAACAGAGTTATTTAAGTCAGCCTGTGATATATATCCACGAAGCACTAGATATAGTGATCGGCTTGCCTTAGACCATAAACCAAAAACTTCTGTCTATCAGAAAGGTTGTTACTGCATGTGCACAGAACACAATTATTCTCTACCAAGAGTGCATGTGTAAAAATATTTATTAAAATTCCAAGCAGTCATCAAACCATAGAGCCATAGAGTCTCATGAACAAAAATTACGTGTATGGCTAATAAAAATGTTATTATAGTGTTAAGAATTTCAAAATGATAATAATATGCATGTTGACATATGATGGACGTAATTGTGTGTATCTACGTATCACCATTTTATCTGGCCTTTAATTAATTACTGAATGTATTTAAATTTTAATTATGACATCGGCATTGTAAATTATGACATTTTGAATTATATTAGTTACATTTATAGGTGGTAGTACATTTTAGAATCTACCACCTATATTTAGTAATTTTAAAAGTTTGCATGCCGTAGCTCATGGCTAAATAGGTCTTTAAGCAACTTATTTTGTTGTAAACCCTATCATTTACCTATTTATGGCAAATAAAGAAATTTGATTTGATTTGAAATTTTGTTGAATAGACCTCAAAGTTATTCAATAAAAGTATCTTTGTCTTTAATCATTTAGCTTTAATATTTGGTAGGCCTCTTTTCTGCTTAGGAGTATATCTGTATAAGTACCAACCTCTGCTGTGTTCCAGTCTAAAGAGTATAGAAAGCCTGTATAATTACAGGTTGTGAGGCATTCAATCTTAGACCTCAAAAATGACAACGCATCTGTAGTCTTTTTAAAGTAAATTGCAGGTGTAGGCAGCAGTGTCTTAACATCAGGTGACAGTAAGTTCGTTTGTCCCTTCAGTTTATTAAACAACCTAGCCATGAAATTGAATATAATTTAATATAATAAGTATTTCAAAATAACCATGGAGCATATTTGAGTGAGCATATTTTTAATAAAAAATGAAAATCATATTAAGTGTTCTGTTAGTTTGGTACTTCCCGTTCCAATGACATTCGTAAATAACCATAATATAGCTGCAGTGGCTCTACCTCATATAACATTGCTAAGTTTAAGCTCGAACTCCAGATTGTCTCTAAATACGGCCACTGATTTTAAGAGTATACTGTGACCTGTAGATATCTACATCTATCCTTGATAAAAAAAGTCGATGCGTTTCACACCTGAGGAATAAGATATTGTGGCACGTTAATATTAAAATAGACGACGTTTCTCTACATTCACCATATGAAACACAGCAGCAGGCTGCCATTTTACGCTGGTATTCTGTGAGGCGTGGTCCCAACAGGTCGACCACCCATCGTGTTACAAAGATAATATATTCTCTACCACAAAGGAGTTTGTATTGTCTGGGTTCAAAGTTTACAAGAGATGGAAAGTGTGAGTGATATCGAAAGAAGAGTGAATGCAGGAAACATAATGGATGGACTGCACTCCTTTATGAGCAGTCGGAAGGTGTCTAACAAGGCTCGTTTGGTTGTGCATGAGGGGTGTTGGTTCCGACACTCATGTACGGAAGTGATTGGGTATGACAGAAGAAACATGAAAGCAGAATAAATGCAGTTGAGATGAGAGCGTTAAGAAGTATGATAGGAGTTAAATTGGTGACAGGATAAGAAATAGTGAGATAAGGAAACGTTGTGGTCTGAAAAGATGTAGTGACAAAAATTGAGAAAGGTATGCTGAGATGGTTCGGCCATGTCGAGAGAATGAATGAAGAACGATTGACGAAAAAGTGTATAAGGCGATGTGATGAAAGTGTTGGAAGGGGTAGACCTAGGCGGACGTTTCTAGACCAAATCAGGGACGTCTTGAAAAAGGACATGTCAAGTACCTAAACCGAAGAGCATGTATGAAGGAATAATGAAAGTGGACGAAGCGAAACAAGTATGTAAGCATCGTAGCAAGTGGAAAAGTGGTCTCTACCTACGGAAAAGAGGCGTGATTATATGTATGTATGTACAAAAGAAAATATGCAATGCTTGAATTGATAAAAACTCCAAATAAATTGCTATTATTAATTAATTTACTTGTAAGTGGTAGCGACATGTTTCTACTATATCATAGATGTAGTACGAGGAATTCACTTCTAGCGTAAAATAGCAGCGTAATGTTTCTGTATTTCTCATTGTGAGGGTCGAAAACTGGCAATCCTATTTACTAATAATTATTACATACATTTCACCTTGTTTCTTAGGGATTAACAACCATTTACATTATGATTCTTTGTCTTGGATACAAATGATGAGCGAGTGCCCGTTTGTTTTCTTTTCTCAATTCAAACTTAAATACATTATGAAATTTATTTATGTGATACTTTAAAGTTATGTTTGTTTTTATAGAATAAGGGTGATTAACGAGCAGACAGTCCATCTTATGTTAAGTAGATACTTTGGTCCTTAGACATCTATATCTAACCTTGATTAAGAATCAAAATGCAGATGCCTTGTCACCCTTGAGGATTAAGATGGAATTCCTCATTTCCAGTAAAAGGGTCTCCGGTTCTCTAAACTCACCATACGAAACACAGCAACATTAAGCTGCTATTTTATGCTGGTATTCTGCGAGAGCGTGGTTCTTCTCGGTCGAGCCGACATGCTAACCATGAGATATCTACAGCGTAGCTCTACCACGTAAATTAAAGCCCTAGGTATTTTGTTGTTTAAGTAGACATTTTGTTGAATGACCTATACCTCAGGGTTATTCAATAAATGGTATCATTAAAATCAGTTTAGTACCGACAAAGATGGTAAAACTTCTATCTTTGTCTTTCATCCTTAGGTTAAATAGGTGGTAGCCCTCCTTTTCTGATTAGGAGTCTGTCTGTATAAGTACTAACTTCTGCTGTGTTTTGGTCTGAAGTGTATAGAAAGCCAATATATTTACAGGCTGGCTATAATTCCATCTTAGTCGTCAGAAGAGATAACGCATCTGTAGCCTTCTTTAAAGTTGATTGCAGGTGTGAACATCAGTGCCACTTTACATCAGGTGGACTGTGAGTTCGTTTGTATCTTCAGTTTATAAGAATAAAACTAGCCAAAAATTTTATTGACGCATTCCAAAAGACGCAAAATTCGTATTAAGTTTTGCACACATGTTGTCTCCAGTCCGTAATCGAATGAGAAACTTCGTTTACGTCCGTTAC